>OZ012696.1:5472298-5499798 GCA_963942565.1 Maea johnstoni | reverse complement strand
ATGAATACCAACATGACAGGGTTTAGATGGTTTTCAGAAAACTTTGCATCTTTGTGCTTTGGATGAAAGTAGCCTCAGCATCAGAAGGGTTAATGCATATTGTAGTGCTTGTCTTGATGAGGAGGCTGGGAAAAGAGAGAATATTGGATGCCCTGACTCCTACTCCGATCCCTGAGAGTGCAGAGAGCCACATGTCAGTCTGCTGGGCCTGATCCGAGGTTTATATTGGTAACAGGCCTGATAATGGCCTAGAAGGAGGTCCCTAGCAGCCAGCAGGTCAACACATGCCCTACAGCCTACTACATGCTGTATACACCACCCTACCAGCAGGGCCAGAGAGAGAGAGAGAGAGAGAGAGAGAGAGAGAGAGAGAGAGAGAGAGAGAGAGAGAGAGAGAGAGAGAGAGAGAGAGAGAGAGAGAGAGAGAAGGAGAGTGAGAGAGAGAGAGAGAGAGAGAGAGAGAGAGAGAGAGAGAGAGAGAGAGAGAGAGAGAGAGACAGAGAGACAGAGAGAGACAGAGACAGAGACAGAGAGTATGAGAGTATGAATGAGTGACGATGAGAGAGACAGAATCTATCATCTGCAGCAGCAGCAACAGTTGTTTGTGTTTTTATCCCTCAGTGATGATGCGTAATAGATATTTTACATGAAACTCAACCCTCCAAAGCCCCCCACTAGGCACACGCTGAGAGCTTGTTTTATTACTTCCCTCCACCTGCCCCCAAAATGAATCTTCACTTATCATATTTGTCATCAGAGTTTATTTTGGATTCTGTTTCTACCACACAGCCTGATACTATATACTATTTATTTTGAGGCTTATCCACAGTAACATGTACACATATGTTATATCGGTACATTAAGCCCAACTGATGTCAGAAGGTGTGGATAGGGTTATAGGTCTCAAGCAGATCCCTAAATACCAAATGTAGCTCAACCCTTTTCCTACTGGTGGCTAATTTGGCCAACACAACATTGATGCAAAACCCCTGAAAAATGACTGAAACCCTTGCATATGGTACTCATCTGATAGTACTCAGCAAGAGCTTTCCACTGAATACCAACATGACAGGGTTTAGATTGTTTTCAAAAATCTTTGCATCCTAGTGCTTTGTATGAAAGTTTGGATTTTTTCGTCATATTTATGCCAAATGTGGCTAACCCGTGACTAGCCAGTTGTAATTAAGTAGTGGAGGAAACTGGAGTACCCGGTGAAAACCACCGCCTAGCCCCAATTCACCGGCAACTTCCTCAATTGCCCCGGCCGGGATTCGAACCAAGGCAATGGTGAGAGACAGCGTGCAGTCAGTGGCGGCACCTAAGACCACACGGCTGTCAGAGCATGAAAGGAGCCTCAGCATTAGAAGGGTTAAACTTCATAGAAAAATCCAATGAACTCTTCTTATTCCCAGCTTCATTTGGTAATATAGCTTGCATATAGCAAGATGGAAAGTCATAGCTACAAAAGTTCACTGAATTTACCTTATTTAGCTGAGTAAATTCCCAGGATTCCCCGAAACCCTGGCAAATGGGTACTCATCTGAGAGCACTCAGCGAGAGCTTTCCAATGGATACCCACATTACAATGTTTCGAAGATTTTCAAAAATCTTTGTGTTCTTGTGCTTAGGACAAAAGTAGCCTCAGCATTGTAGGAGTTAAGACATTGCCTCTGACTCCCTGGGTTTAGTATCTTGGCTTGGGCATGTGAAAAAGTTGCCAGTGACATGGGTTGGGTGGTGGTACTCCAATTTCCTCCACCACTTCTGCCAAAATATGGCAGAAAAGTGACAAAAAATCCAAACCAAGAAATCCCCAGGATTTTCTAAATAAAATACCAGGATTTTCTGTGAAGTCCCAGCTACATTAGGAAAGGGTACATAGTTCAACCATTTTCTCATTATTCACCTAGGAATACCAATGGAACCCCCAGGATTTCTTAATAAAATCCCAGGATTTCCTGTGAAGTCCCAGCTACATTAGGAGAGGGTTTGTAGTTCAATGGCCTTCTTGTATGCATGGGCGATAACAAGTCTCAACGAAAATCCCAGTTTACTACTAAACACTATTCAGCCAGAATGAATGGTAGATTGAAGAAGTTTAGAGGCTTCTGGTCCCCCATTTGGGCTGAAATGGAAAAATGATACAGTACTGACTATTTATATTATGTATACAGTGTGTAAAATGAAAAATACTTTGCACTTTCTGTCTACGACATTGCAATTGCAATCTTTAGTTGTACTGTGTATCGTCATCCTGAAATATATGTTGTTTATTTTTCTGTAATAAAAAACAGGTGGCACAACCTTGGGTTGATTGCACCAAAATTTAAAAAAAGAAGTCTCAACGAAGATTGAAGCTCGGTCTTCACCTGGGATGATGTCCCATGCATAATACTAAAGACATCCATCTTAATTAAAAGGTTCTCCGCAGGGGAATCCAAGAAATTCCCAGGATTCTCATGGGGAAATCCCAGCATTTCCAGGAAAGTCTTAGAAACATTGAGCAAAGGAAGTGTACCTAACCCTTACCAAATGAAATTAGGAATTCCAAGGAATTCCCAAGATTTTCTTAATAAAATCCTAGTATTTCTCGCGAAGTCTCAGCTACATTAAGTGGGTGTTCGTAGTTCACTTGCCTTCTTGTAGGCAGGCAATAACAGGTCTCAACGAAGACTGTAGCTCCGCAGGGGAATCCAAGAAATTCCCAGGATTCTCGTAGGAAAATCCCAGCATTTCCAGGAAAGTCTCAGAAACATTCAGTAAGGGGTGTATGTAACCCTTACCAAACAGAACTTGAAATACAGAAAAAGTGACAAAAATCAAAATTCCAAACCAAGGCATCCTCAGGATTTTCTAGGTAAAATTCCAGGATTTCCTGTGTCAGCTACATTAGGAGAGGGTACATAGTTCACTGGCCTTCAAGTATGTAGACAGTAACAGGTCTCAACGAAGATTGAAGCGCGGCACTCACCTGAAATGATGTCGCCTGCATTATTCATAAAGACATCCATCTTAATTAAACGATTCTCCGCAATAATGCTATTTACTACCTATTGCATAATGCAGTGCTGCTTCTAAGAGGCCAATCAGGCGCTAAGCGCCTCAATAGCCAATCAACACGCAGAGAGTAATGCTAATTGGTCTGCGTTTATGCGGGAAAACGTAATGTACGCCACACTGATATCATAAGCAACAGGTTAACCCTTCCAATGCCACACTGATATCATAGGCAACAGGTTAACCCTTCCAATGCCACACTGATATCATAGGCAACAGGTTAACCCTTCCAATGCCACACTGATATAATAGGCAACAGGTTAACCCTTCCAATGCCACACTGATATCATAGGCAACAGGTTAACCCTTCCAATGCCACACTGATATCATAGGCAACAGGTTAACCCTTCCAATGCCAAACTGATATCATAGACAACAGGTTAACCCTTCCAATGCCACACTGATATCATAAGCAAGAGGTTAACCCTTCCAATGCCACACTCATATCATAGGCAACAGGTTAACCCTTCCAATGCCACACTCATATCATAGGCAACAGGTTAACCCTTCCAATGCCACACTGATATCATAGGCAACAGGTTAACCCTTCCAATGCCACACTGATATCATAGGCAACAGGTTAACTCTTCCTATGCCACACTGATATCATAGGCAACAGGTTAACCCTTCCTATGCCACACTGATATCTTAGGCAACAGGTTAACCCTTCCAATGCCACACTGATATCATAAGCAACAGGTTAACCCTTCCAATGCCACACTGATATCATAGGCAACAGGTTAACCCTTCCATTGCCACACTGATATCATAGGCAACAGGTTAACCCTTCCAATGCCACACTGATATCATAGGCAACAGGTTAACCCTTCCAATGCCACACTGATATCATAGGCAACAGGTTAACCCTTCCAATGCCACACTGATATCATAGGCAACAGGTTAACCCTTCCAATGCCACACTGATATCATAGGCAACAGGTTAACCCTTCCTATGCCACACTGATATCATAGGCAACAGGTTAACCCTTCCAATGCCACACTGATATCATAAGCAACAGGTTAACCCTTCCAATGCCACACTGATATCATAAGCAACAGGTTAACCCTTCCAATGCCACATTGGCAAAAAATGGCAATGGGGCAAGCTTAACAAGACCCTGACTTGCCCCGCTCGGCAAGTAATGTTTTGGGCAAAGTCCAACCTCACCTTTGTTTAACAGAGTGGCGGGGTAAATGGAAGTGCCTGCTGGGCAAGTCAACTTTGGGGGCAGCATGCCCCGTTCAGAAAATAATGTTTTGCAACCTATGTTGCACCCTGAACCCTTATGCTGCTGATGGCTAATTTTGCCAACACAAAATGGTCCAAAAATCCTAAAAAAAACTACTGAAACCCTGGAAAATGGGTACTCATATGAGAGTGCTCAGTGTAGTGAGAGCTATCCAATTATCATCAACATGACAGGGTTTAGATGGTTTTAAAAAATCTTTGTGTTCTCGTCTCGTGCTTTGGCCGAAAGTAGCTTTAGCACTGGTTTTAGGGCTAATGCATATACTTGAAGCACCTGTCACTCAGAAGACTGATGATAATAGGTTCATTCCCACTACACTTAGGCCAAGAAAAAATATTGTTTGTTTCCTGTAAAAGTCAAAAAAAAAAAAATAGGGTAGGTAGGTCAGTAAAAAATATTTACTCTGATGAGTACCCATATGCCAGGGTTTCAGTACTTTTTTTAAAAAGATTTTTTTGCATTATTTTGTATTAGTCAAATTAGCCACCAGCAAGATAAGTGTTGATAATGATTTTACCACCACACTTATGCCCATAGTTAACCTGATGATAGGTAGATGAAATGCTGTACTGATTAAGAAAGTAGTCGCTATTCCATTATCCATGACAATCAAGATGCTAACTGCATAGAAAGAATTGATTTTATCCGATTATGTGCTATCTCAGCCTTTTCTTCCATTTGATTATGGATCTCTTTTTAATTTAGCAAAAAGTCTCTGATGGGGGAAAAGAGATTGGCCAGTAAAAGTCACCCACAAACCATGGTTACAGTCAGCAGCTAGTCGAGATTTCCAGGGTGTCATATGAATGTTTGTCATGTTTTTTCTGTCACCAGCCTCCAAATAGTCTAGGTAGCTATAATGCAAGGCATAGCCACCTATGTGCCCAGCGTGTCATTTGGACACCCAGAACACTGATTTTTGACAGTTTGGACACCCAAAAGTTTAGGGTCAGGATTTGCTGATGATGACAATTATAGAAGATAGTGCATGTAGTTTCACTCCTAAAATACAAACAAAGCAGTTATGCCTAAAAAAGCAAAATCTGTAGATATATATGGTTTATTTCATTAGTATTGTGTTTGGACACCCTGTTTGCAAATCCTGGCTATGACTGTGCTATAGTGATCAGTTTAGTTTACACTTATCTTATCAGGGGAATGAAGACTCAGTTTCAGTTTTAGTATGAAAACCTCTAGAGATATGAGGATCAGGTGGTGCTATCTATCTACCATACCTGCTTGGTCAACAGAGCGAGAGAGAGAGAGAGAGAGAGAGAGAGAGAGAGAGAGAGAGAGAGAGAGAGAGAGAGAGAGAGAGAGAGAGAGAGAGAGAGAGTGAGAGAGATGCTACATTCTAGACTTTTTGGCTGAAGGGGAAGCCCCCATATAGAAATTTATAGAATAGCAGTTTGTGAAAGTTGTCCAAGTTTTTGTCTGAGCTTTTTAGCCATAGGGGTGCACCTTTATTTAGAGAAAAAAAATGATGAAAAAAAACATCAAATATGAAAGCATTTTTCCTTGCTTTATTGCACATGGCTTTTATCTTTATCTGCAATTTTGGCTTTACAGGCACTTAAGGGGGCATCTGGGCATTACTTAGTCTGACAGTAACGAGTAATGCTAATGAGATAAATGTGTCTCATTGTGGCCGATGCCGGATGGACAAAAGAGATAAGAGCTGAGTCATATGAATGATTGTCCAATTAGCCCTTCATTATATGCTACTGGTGGCTAATTTGGCCAATACAAAATTATGCAAGTTTCTAACTTTTAGTGTATATATCCTGTGTCTGGTTAGAATTCTATTGCATAGCAGTTAATGACACTCCAACTAGTCACCTGTATACATGATTTTTTTGTATGCCAAATGCTATGTAATACTCATCGTACTAGACCGAATAAATTCAAATCAAATCAACCCAAAAATGACTGAAACCCTGGCACATAGGTACTCACCTGAGAGTGCTCAGCGAGAGCTATCCAATGAATACCAACATGACAGGATTTAGATGTTTTTCAAAGATCTTTGTGTTCTTGTGCTTTTGCCAAAAGTAGCCTCAGCATTAGAAGGGTTAGCATTATCATCACCACCACAAACCATTTTGTGCTATGCATTTCCAATGAATGCCAACATGACAGGGTTTAGATGGTTTTCAAAACTTGTATATTTTTGCCATGGAACGAAAGTAGCCTCAGCATGGAAAGGGTTAAAAGATTAATGCCCACATATCTCTCTAATAAGGTTCCCATCAGAATAGTGAGCCGGTATAACCCACTTACCTGTGATTAGCCCAGCTGAAGACAATGGGTCTCCAGAACTCATTGTCTGCTATTAGGGATAGGCACCGGTACTTGATACCATTGTCTTAGCCAGGGCGTCTGGGTGTCTTTTTGGACACCCAAACCCTAAAAAAGCACCCCTCAGGACACCCAAAAGATTTTGTGAGGAATTTCTTAAAATGTCAATCTCAAGCATATAATTGAATTTTTATCTCCATATAATACCAATGACATTGTATAAGGATATCATACCTTATTTTGATAAATTTATACATGTTTATGGTTGAAATCGGAGTATATTGTGGTCCCCCTTAAAAATTGCCAATTCTGGGCACCCAGTTTCTAAATCCTGGCTAAGACCCTGCTCGATACAATACCAAATGTTCAAGTCCAGGCCGGGGCATGTGAGAAAGTTGCCAGTGACTTAGGGTTAGGCGGTGGTTTTAGCCGGTTTCCTCTGCCAGTTACAACTGGCTTGTCACAACTTAGCAGTAATATGGCAGAAAAAGTGATGAGAAATCAAAATCCCAGTCTTGGATAAAGCAAATACTACATTGCCTGCAAAAACCATTTTCGATGATGAATCTTGTGTTTGTCCAATAGGATTACAGTATTACTGGCTTACTTATGTATACCGCAATTGGTGCTACGTACTAGAAAACATTGCAAACACATAAATACAGTGAGTAACACATAGAAAATTTGAGAGAATCCATATTCAAAGCAAGATTCAAAGATTTTTGCATCCTGTGCTTTGGTTGAAAGTAGCCTCAGTATTGGAAGGGTTAAATCTTAAATAAGAAGCTAGAAAGGCTAAAACATTATTTAAACTAAACCCGAAAGACACAAAGAAATCTAGAACCTCATAAACAAAACAATGGAACATATATACATTTAGAAACACATATAAAACACTAGAAAAAGATGAACCACTAAGAATTTGAGTATGGGGTAAGAAAGCCCTTTTTAACCCAATAATGCTCACAGCGGCCAAAAGCAGTCTGACAATTTTGATGAAATCTTGCAGGCAAAAGCATAGTTTGGAAAATATTTGATGGAGAAATGTTTATTGTAACATTACCAACAATCCTCTTTCAAAATATTTATGAAATCATTGTCAATACAAAAGTTATTGTCAAAAGTATCATAGATCCAGACGACAATTTCTGGAGGAACTCTTAAGCATTAATGGGTTAAGCCAAAACATTGCATAAACAAAACTTGAGGAAGACAAGGAAATTAGCTACAGCCACATAAAAAAAACACCAGTGATACACGGAGAGACCTAGATTCTCATAAATGCTACAAGAACACATATATAAACTTAGAAACGCATACATTATGATATAAATACTCGTAAATAACGCTGGTATTCTGATGTATCACTAGAGAGAGGTTCTTTATCAGCAGTCTTCTTGATTACTCTAGTGAGAGCCTTGTCTGGACTAAGAAAGAGAGCCTATAAACTCAACAGATTACTGTTAACCATTATGCTGCTGGTGGCTAGTATGGCCAATACAAAATGATGCAAAAAACATGAAAATAATATTCAAGACTTTCCATATCAGTACTCATCTGAGAGTACTCAGCTAAAGATTTCCAATGAATACCAATATGTCAGGATTTGGGTGGCTTTCAAGAATCGTTACGTCCTTGTGCTTTGGATGAAAGTAGCCTCAGCATTGGAAGGGTTAGTACTTCCCAGGGAATTTTCCTAGCATTATCCTAGGAAATCAAGACATTTGATCCCTGTTTTAGTTGTTAAGGTATAAGTGATGATTGTTGGATGAAATATGAGTTCATATATCAAGAAGTGAAAAAGTAACACTACATCCTGCTTTGGCCACAATGTGCGTCACATTTAACCTTTGTAAGTACAAATTGTAATTTCCCCAACAAATTTCTGACGGCAAATTGTATTGAGTACAAGGTTGTTCATGTTTGACGGTCTTATAAGATATTGGTGTACCTTAGTTATGTGACTTATCAAAAAGAACCTTGAATCGAGGACAGCATTGTGACAGCCAATTGCCTAGTTTTCAGCTACGTTGGGGGTCTTTTAGATTGGTGAGCAAGGTTTATCTTTATATGAATCTGATTATCTCACTGGTATACATGCACACATCCCTATCCATTTGAAGTTGGGATTTTCCTGGATTTCCTTGGATAATTTTAGGAAAATCCCAGGCTGTCCTTGGAAGTCTCATCTAGTTGGGTAAGGGATGTTCCGCAACACATATATCCATGTGTGGCATTGGAAGGGTTAAAGTGGAGTGAGAGAAATTCCCAGAAAGAGCTCGCAAACATGATAGGTTTGAGTATGGCTAATTGATTTCATTTCTCATATTGCTGCCCTTTAGGCCAGCATAGGTGTCTTGTTTTATTTTTGGTAATAAAGATGATAATGATAATGATGATGGTGGTGATGATAATGATGATGATGATGATGATGATTGGTATGATGAGGGAGGGAGGGAATTCTTTTTTACGTCACTTTCAACAGTTTTGGTCATAAGGCGACAAGATAGAAACCCAGAACCGGAAAGAAATTCTTTGTCTTCACAAATGATTCCATGAAGTTAGATAATTAGTAGCATGCTATCTAAATACCGAGAGGCTGCTGTGTTAAATTGATGTAGAACCTGGGGCCCTTACCAAAAATAGTTACCTAATGCCCTTCACTAATAGTGCTGGGAATACTGCAGAGACTGGAACCTGCGACTTCACACACAGAAGCCAGGCAACATAACCACTTGGCCAAAATAATTATAATGTCAAAAAGAAAATAGATTTAAGATTTGAAATATGTATAGAATTGACTCCCACGAGGGAAGTTCATTCTTTATATTTTAAATCAAATTTCTCAATATGACAGTGCTTGATTTAACCCTTATGCTGCTGGTGGCTAAATTGGCCATTACAGAATTATGGAAAAAAAACTGAAAAATGACTGAAACCCTGGCACATGGGTACTCATCTGAGAGTACTAGTGAGAGATAGTGAGAGCTATCCAATGAAACCAACATGACAGGGATTAGATGGTTTTCAAAAATCTTTGTGCTTTGGATGAAAGAAGCCTCAGCATTGATAGGGTCAAAAAGTTCTCAGTTCCTTACAAAATGGAGCTGAGACGTCTGAGGAAGTCGCAGATTTTATGGGAAAATCCTGGTAATGTCTTGGTATTCCAAGCTTTGTTTGGTAATGGTTGCTATGTTTCTATGTTTCTTCAACCTCAGCATTAGAAGGGTTTACGTTTATGCTGCCGGTGGCTAATTTAGCCAATACAAAATTATGCAAAAAACCTCAAAAATGACTGGAACCCTGGCACATGGGTACTCATCTGAGAGTACTCAACAAGAGCTATCCTATGAATACCAACATGACAAGGTTTAGGTGCATTTCAAAAATCTTTACGTCCTTGTGCTTTGTTATTCCCAGACTTACATGCGTGGACAGCCCGAGACACAGGTCTATCTGTTGATGTATGATCCTGACCCGCAGACTGAGAACTGAACTGCGGCAATAAATAGCTGGCACAATTAGTGGGTAGTGCCCACTCACCTGTAGATCTATTGCCTGCTGATCTAAGGAGGCAGGTAGGAAGCCTGATGTATGCTAGCCCAGTGCACCCTGACAGGCACGAATAACTTGGAACAACTCATTCCTTTAAGTCTCCATACCTAAAAGCGATATTGTACTCTACAACTTTGTAACCCTGGAGCCATCGGGCTACTTGTAAACATGCCATAGGGCCTCAGGGAAGATCCTTACCAATATTAGACTGAGTTACCCTCTTTGAAAAAAGGTTATTATTATTATTATTATTTCTATTATTGTTATAATTATTATTATTATTATTATTATTATTATCATTATTATTATTATTATTATTATTATTATTATTATCATTATTGTTATTATTATTATTATTATCATTATTATTATCATTATTATTTTTATCATTATTATTCAGATCACCCCTCCCATTAAAAGGATACATTCCTCAAAAGTTCAGCTATTTAAAAGTACTACGTAATTTTTCTTGAAACTGATTGGTCAAACAGATGAATTTAAGTTGATAAAGTGCCAGATATGAGTATCTCCATAGATTCTCTGTGACAAGTCCCACCTGTTAGTTTAAGAGGCAGCCAAATAACCCTTTCAAAACTAAGGCTACTTTTGTCCAAAGCACAAGGACGCAAACTTTTTTGAAAACCATCTAAACCCTGTCATGTTGGTATTCATTGGATAGCTCTAAATTTTCAAAAATCTTTGCATCCTAAAAATGTGCTTTGTCTGAAAGTAGCCCCAGCATCAGAAGGATAAATATGGCAAAAAAAGTAACAGAAGAATGAAATTATCATTCAGAATTTGTCCGCTGCCTTAAGCTTGGCACCTGATCACGGATGATGAATGTCGCAGTTGATCTCAGCAGGAGCGCCCCCATCTGTCTTCCGCCCACACTACGCGCCACGGCAAGCTTGCAACAAGTACAGAAAACATGCTCTCCATTTTTCTCCTCGACGGATCAATAGTAATTGGCTTTGATTGATCACCCTCCTTTCTAGTCTCGAGATTTATCCAACTCAACCCCGAGTGCTGCGTTCCCATTGGCTAACGGGCCCCTCAGCGGGTCTTAGTGGTGTTAAGGGCTCTTGTTTTGTCAACTATTAGATTGCCGTAGGTTAGGCATTGATCCCCGGCTGGTTTTTCTGCTTGGTTTTTCTTCGATAAACGTGTGGTAAATCCGATATCGGTTGTGATGCGTATTCTCCGTCCTCATTAGTCAATGAGAGAAGGCGCATTAGCAGTATACCTTGAGGCACATCAGCCGATTATTCTTATGACATTTCACGGAGAACCTGTATTGATATTTATTATTATAATTGTTATTATTCTTATTCTTATTCTTACTATTCTTGCTATTATCATTATTATTATTACTACTAATATAATTAATGTTATTGTCATTATTATTATTATTATAATTATTATTTTTATTATTATTATTATTATTATTATTATTATTGTTATTATTATTATTATTATTATATCATTATTATCATTATTATCATTGTAATCATTATAATCATCATCATCATCATCACCATCATTATTATCATAATGCATCCAAAATATCATATCATTTATTGTATAAAGAAAGTTCATGATTTTAGGCACTGTAGGCATGCAATGAAAGGGGTAGATGTGAGGCAGCCACAGTTGGAGAAATATAACAGCAGTAGTAGTAGTAACAGCAGCAGCAGTAGTAGTAGCAGCAGCAGCAGCAGCAGCAGTAGTAATAGTAGTAGTAGTAGTAGAAGTAGTAGTAGTAGTAGAAGTAGTAGTAGTTGTAGTTGTAGTAGTAGCAGTAGCAGTAGCAGCAGCAGTAGTAGTAGCAGTAGCAGTACTAGTACTAGTACTAGTTGTTGTAGTTTGATCATCATCAAGTAAATGCATAGTTGGAAACACATTTTAAGAGTATATGTTGATATGAACAGTCATAACAACTCTCCTTCAAATACTTTCTGTCAGCTTCATAAATCTTTTCATCAAATAGGGAACTTCATTTGCGCGTAGACGTCCAGGAAGCAACTAAGTCAATGTTATTTATATTTCAAACCTTAAATGATCCGATTTGTTCCTTAACTTTTTAGATACAATAATCTTTTTATTCATCTAAGCCAGTTCCTAACTTCCCTGGCTGGCACATTAAGTCTTGCTGGTGTTTTATATCTCGTGGTTGCCACATGTTCTCCTGGGTGTGTGTGTAGGGGGGGGGGTTAATTAGACTCAGGTGAGGCCTTGGGCAGGTGAGTATCTGCCGGCAGGAATAGATGGGTGCGATGCCGAGTAAGCGGGGCTGATTGCGACATAAATCTCGTTTGGCTTTGAACCCCTGGATGAGGAGCAGGTTAATTACGGCTTGTGAAGCTGCTCAAGTAGTTAACGTGGGCTGAGGGGCATTGAGACTTCATGACAAAAACATACTTTATCTCCCAGGGTCTTAGCCAGGATCTTGAAACTGGGTGCCCAAAATTGGTAATTGTCAAACATTTGGCCTTTTTCAAGGAAGTTCTCATTATATTCAGATGACAACCATAGATGTGTATTTACTATGTATGATGTCCTTATACAATGTCTTGGGAATTGTTTTGAGGTTGAAAAATTTCAATTATATGCTTGAAATGGACATTTTAAGAAATCACTCACAAAAGTTTGGGCATCCAAATGACGCCCAGACACCCTAAGGCTATGGTGTCTCCACTACCCGGCTATTCGATAGAATCTTCCTCCTTTAAGCCCTCTGGTGGCTCTCTTTGGAACTAGATGCCATATCCAAAACCTGTTAACGTGGGCTGAGGATCATTGAGACTTCATGACAAATACACACTGTGTCTCCACTACCCGGCTATTCAATAGAATCTTCCTCCTTTAAGCCCTCGGGTGGCTTTCTTTGGAACTAGATGCCATATGCAATACCTGTTAACGTGGGCTGATCATCATTGAGACTTCATGACAAAAACATACAGTCTCTCCACTACCCGGCTACTCTGATAGAATCTTCCTCCTTTAAGCCCTCTGGTGGTTCTATTTGGAACTAGTCATGCTGTAACTGTTTATTCTCCTCTGTATTATAAAACACACTTTCCGGAGAAGTCTGTAGTTCCCTACAGTATGACTTCTCCAGTCATTTCAGTTTCGTCGTTGAATTGAGTGCAAGCAAGAATATGTTTACATATGACATTTTAAGAAACTACTCACAAACGATTTTGTATGATTTTTGAGGTTTGGGGTGTCCAAATGATACCGAGACGCCCTACTGGCTAACACAGTACTATGCTGGTAGGTATCTATGAGCAGCAACCCTAAGTGCTAAACCTTTTTGCCCTTTGTCCTTCTGTAGGGTAGTAATGCTAGTTTCTGCTACTTACTGTAGAATGGCTAATTTTTCTGTGAGTTTTATTTTCCCGTTTTTCCTGAATGCTTTCAAACGGGAATAAACAACACAGAAAAAAAAATAATAGAGTACATGTTCGGACTTAATAAACAAGGAGAAATATCATTGTCCTTACCCATTAACATTTACTCTTTGGTATACTAAAATTAGAAATCTACATAAAACGGGAAAATTAGGAACGGAAAAAAACATATGTCCTCTCTTCGGAAATATTAGAAACGGAAACACCCAAAAATGAAAAATTAGGGGAAATTGTTACACGGAAAAATTAGCCATTATACAGTATTGCAAGAGAAACATGTCTAACTGTAGGTTGCATTTGAGATGGCAGGCTTTTAGTGGCTGGCAAGGTGCCAACTCTATTAGATCTCCCACTTTGGGAAGATCGTCTATCGCATTGTGAAGGGCTTAGGTAGGATAAACTACACTGGGAAAGGTTTATCCACCTTTTCATGTGCAGACTCCTATACATACAAATAGGGAAATCTTGTTGAATGAGAAATATCAAAACATTTTATTTTCCAAGAATTTGCTGAATGTGATTGTTTAATGTCACATCTTGAACTTGAATTTATTTTATGCTAATTACATCTTTATGTGTATATCTGAAAAAAGATGTTTGCAATAAGGTGTCCTAGAACCCCCTTAGATCTGCCCCTGTGTTCTGTATCAGGTACCATTGAAGAGTTACTCTTGATGCAAGTAATTGACGGGATCTTTGATACATTTGGCAATAACTTTGAAATAAAGAATCATTATTTTCACATAACAATTTAAGGAGAGTTGGTTGTAATTAATATTCTGATGAACATTTCTCCTTCAAATATGTTCCGAAATATGATTTTGTCAGGCTGCTTTTGGCCGCTGTGAGCATTAATGGGTTGAGGTGTATTATGCAATGCTTTACTGTAGAATAGGAAATTAATCCGAGTGGTTTATTCTGCCGAACTTTTCAGAGTGGGGTCAATTCAGAATAATGAAAGTCGTATGTATTCCTCTTATTAGAATATTAACCTTCAATATTGGCTTTTCGGAGTAAAACATCATGGAAAAATCCAAAATCACCAAATTGGTTAATTTGCACCTCAGGTTAATTTGCACCTCATTTAATTTCCTATTCTAGAGTATCCAGTTTCGCCATGTACATCAGGGATACTATTTTGCAAGGCATATGCCTATAGTGTATACTAGCCTTCTTTATGTAAAACCACCTTCTTGAGAGGAATATAAGAGCATCTGCTCTTCCTGCCATTCCTCCTCTTCCTACCCCCTCCGCAATCGGTGTCAAGAAACAATCAATTTTCCTCGACCTTGACTAGGATTTACGAGCTGTTGAGTTCGTGACAATGAAAATTGATTTCTTTTGGTTTGCGTTGCCTTTATCGCTGACTGGGCTTCAGGAGCGCCCGAGTTTATCTCACGATGTTAACAAAGTGACGGGCGGCTTGGCACCACATCTTTAACCCTTCCAACGCTGAGGCTGCTTTCATCCAAAGAACAAGGATGCAAAGATTGTTGAAAACGGTCTGAACCCTGTCATGTTGGTATTCAATGGATAGCTCTCGCTGAGTACTCTCTGATGAGTGCCCATATGCCAGGGTTTCAGTTAATCTTCAGGTTCTTTGCATCATTTTGTATTGATAAAATTAGCCACCACCAGCATAAGGGTTAACCTTTTCATGCCTGGAGATCTCCTTAACAATGGTTGCCTGGCCCTTAGATACTTTTAAAAATAACTTTGAAATTAGTCTTTAAATTCATATTTAAAGAAGAGTTGTGTTTGGTTTTCAACATTTCTTCTTCAAATATTTTCTGTAAATTCCTATTTTTCGAGAGATATCACGCTCCATGCATGAATGGGTTGACCATTCATTGATACATTGAGAATTATTACTGCAGAGAATTATTGTCTGAATCAAAATATTTTTTGAAAAGTAACTTTTGGATTCAGCATAAAATCCAATTACAATTTGAAGTACATTCGTTAGTAGTGTGTTGATTTAAATTTCACATTTAACCCAAAATCTTTCAAACAAAAGCATAGTTGGGAAAATACTGAAAGGACAAATGTTGATAGGAACACTGCCAACAATACTCCTTCAAAGATCTTTCAAAATCAAAATCCAAAGTTATTATCAAAAGCATAATAAATCCACATAACAATCTTTATAAGAACTCCTAAGCATTTATGGATTAACCGGCCATTGATACTTTGGGTTCCAGCAGAAAAATATTGTCTAAATCAAATTATCTTTTGAAAAAAAAGTTTGCTATTCAGTTTTAAAATCTGATGAAAACTTCAAGTAGAGTTGCTGGAAATTTGTTGTTTTACATTTTACCTTTGATTAGTTTTCGAAAATTGGTCTTGTGAGAATGACTCAACCAAAACTATTTATGACTACTTTGGTTTATTATAGGTTTTATCCATGCACGCCAGAAAGGCCTGGTATATTATTTCAGTCATCTTTTTCAGTTAAAAAATCTTCATCTGTGTAAATATTTTAAAGAGGAATCTTTATTAGAAAGCAACCAACACATTATTCTGTTTTCATCCCTACAAGGAGTGAGTTCGGTAAAAAGAATAGCCAGTGACAAATATGGCCTAGATCCCTTTTAAAATCAGCGAGTACCCTTCTTGGAAGAGCCAGTTAAGAATATTCGCTTGTTCCTCTCTAATTGTCCTTGACCTTTTACCCTGAACTTTGACCTAGTAACCTTTAAACAATAAGTAGGTCAAACAATGAACTGGTTAACCCATTCACACCCAGAGCTACTAAAAAAGGTCTGATGATTTTGGATATATTTTTCTAACAAAAGCATCTTTTGGAAAACATTTGAAGGAGAAATCAAGAGCAGAAGCTTCTAATATTTTGCTATTTTTTCATTTCATTCACAATTAATTTTCAAAAGTATGTGTGTAGCAGACGATACTTTCTTGAGAAACTCCGAGTGTGAATGGGTTAAAGGTAATCACAAGCAGAAGCTAACCCGGTTCTTCACTGATTTCCTCATTACTTTGTCCTGCGTCATAATCTTTTCTTGTCTGGCCTCTTAACCCACCTTAACCCTTCCAATGCCAGGCACCAACATAATTTTCTGAACTAACTTGCCATGCCGGGCAAGTAGTAAATAATTTTTACTTGCCTGAAATGATTTTTGACTTGCCCAAAGTAAGATATAACATATGCTAGAAAGGCATGTATTGAACATATGCTAGAAAGGCATGTATTGTTTGTCAAGGATTTAAAGATTTGAAAACCATTTTCTTTTAAGTTTTGTTGCATTGTTTGCGTAGTTCTGGGTATCTGGGCCATTTACTATTAATAAAAGAAAAAATGTATTTAGTGTTCACAAAATCAGCTTGCCCATTCGGGCAAGTGAAAACTTAAATGTACTTGCCCGAAAGCCCATTTTTCAAAAATTCACTTGCCGGGGCAAGCTGGCTAGTACTTATGTCGGTGCCTGAATGCTGAGGCTATTTTCATTCAAAGCACAAGGATGCAAAGATTTTAAAAACCATCCAAACCCTGTCGTGTGGGTATTCATTGGATAGCTCTCGCTGAGCACTCTCAGGTGAGTATCCATTTGCCAGGGTTTCATTCATTTTTCGGATGTTTTGTATGATTTTGTTATGGCCAAATTAGCTACCAGCATCATAAGGGTTAATCCATTCGTGTCTGACCTCTCAACTCAGTCCTTAACCCGTTCATGCCTGGAGATCGCTTTGACAGATGTCATTTGGACTTTTTATACTTTTGAAGATTACTTTGTAATCAATCATAGATTCGCAAACAATTTGAAGGAGAATTATGGGTTTGTTTCTGGTGAACATTATTCCTGCAAATATTTTGCGAAAGAATGTTTTAATCACGAAGATATAACCAAGAGTATTTTAGCTGCTGCAATAATGTTCTGACTTAAATAGTTAAAAACAGGCGGATATGAAACCAGCCAGTCAACCTGAACAGGCTATAGCCTCAACCAGTGTCAACTAATTGCCCAAAATTTGTGCTCTGCATATTTAACATCATTTGGGTGTCCTTAGGGGTGATTTTTGTGGGTTTGGGTGTCCAAATAATGCCCAGACACCCCGCTGGCTTCAGGTGCTTAGTTGTAATTCAGCATTTTGTTTCTTTAACCCTTTAATATTCACAGTGGCCAAAAGCAGCCTGACAATTTTGATGAAATTGTGCAGGCAAAAGCATAGTTAGGAAAACAGAAATACTAAACAAAAGATTTCCAACTCTTCTACAATTTTTTTGTTCAATCATTCTCAATTCAAAAGTAATTGTCAGTGTTATCTAAGATCAAGACAACAGTATCTGTAGGAACTCTTAACCCTTATGATGCTGGTGGCTAATTTTGCCGATACAGAATGATGCAAAAAACCTCAAATAATCGAAACCTTGGAAAATGGGTACTCATTTGAGAGCTCTCTGCGAGAGCTATTAAATGAATACCAACATGACAGGGTTTAGATGGTTTTTGAAAATCTTTGCATCCTTGTCCTTTGGACGAAAGTAGCCTCAGCATTGGAAGGGTTAAGCATTAATGGTTTAACATAAAAAGGAATTTCCATCTAACCTATCACGTTCTTCAGTCATTCCGCTGTTTATCATCCTGGCCACAGGTGCGTTCAAGTCCTATCTACCTCTCTATGGCCTGGAGGTAGAAAGCTAATTACTACAGGTGCGCCAGCTGCTCTCGTGGATGGGGAGGTAGAAAGAAGCTAATATCGGATAATGACTAACTTTTGTACTCGCTAATTCAGTGCCAGTCTGATGTGATAAATCAATAATGATATGACATTACCTTTAGATTTGAGAAATATGGCTCTCAACACATTGGCGAAGATATTGAGATTTCAAAAACCATCATCAAGGATCGGCGTCTTTGAAATTTTTGCGATATTATACAAATATGGCACTTGGGTGAATGCAATATCAATTTTTATTGCACTCTGAAAAATGATATTGCACGAGGCGCTTGCGCCGAATGCAATATAATTTTTTCAGAGTGCAATAATAAATTGATATTGCACAAAACCAAAGTGCCATATTTGTTTTATTATATGCCTACTGCTCATTCAATATTGAACTTTTTTTTAATTTGATAATTTTTCCCATTCAATATTGGTATTTGGTATCATATCAAATACTGCAACCTACCCCTACTTATTTCTTTAGATGAAGAAAAGAATGGATATGCAGCGAGAGACCAATTACTGTATAGTATGTGTTATAGTGAAGGGCTGGACACGTTAGGGATTTCTGAGATGGCATCAGGGTGAGGTCACGAGGGAACAAGGACCAATCAGGGCTCTTCTATCATTTACATTACAGAGAAACCTGTGTGCCACCATCATCTGAGCATGTACAGAGCACAAACTTTGGGCTATTGGTTTAGGCTAGCCTGTTCAGGTTGACCGGCTGGTTTCATATCCACTTGTTTTTATTTATCATAGTTATCTCCCACTGATTGAAATAGAGTTTTCCTTAGGCAAGCAATACTTTTTGGGCTAATACTTATACTTATAGGCCTGTACAGCCCCTAACTTAGAACAGTACCATTGACCCTATAAAAATAGACATCTTTATGCGAGTTCTCGATTTAATCCACTTATGAAAGGCAGAAACATATATCACTTTAGAAATAAAGTTTACTTAATCCCTTTATAAACTTATAAGCAAGCAATTCTGTTTGTAAAGGTATGTAAAACATTAATATCATCCGTCACTGAATGGAATTTTGGTAGATTTAGTGCAAATTTAATGCATATTTAGGCTTTAGGAGAAGCTATTCTAGATAAATCGTTATCGGCATTATGGCTTAAACCTTTTAGAGTTATCGTTTTAGGGAGAGAAATTGAATTGAATTAAGTAGTGATAGAGGGTGGGAGAGAGAGAGAGAGAGAGAGAGAGAGAGGAGAGAGAGAGAGAGAGAGAGAGAAGAGAGAGAGAGGAGAGAGAGAGAGAGAGAGAGAGGAGAGAGAGAGAGAGGGAGGGAGGGAGGGAGGGAGGGAGGGAGGGGAGGGAGGGAGGGGGAGGGAGGGAGGGAGGGAGAGAGAGAGAGAGAGAGAGAGAGAGAGAGAAGGAGAGAGAGAGTGAGAGAGAGAGAGAAAGAGAGACAGAGAGACAGAGAGACAGAGGAAGAGAGAGAGAGAGAGAGAGAGAGAGAGAGAGAGAGAGAGAGAGAGAGAGAGAGAGAGAGAGACAGAGGAAGAGAGAGAGAGAGAGAGAGAGAGAGAGAGAGAGAGAGAGAGAGAGAGAGAGGAGAGAGAGAGAGAGAGAGAGAGAGAGAGAGAGAGGGAGGGAGGGAGGTAGAGGGAGGGAGAGAGAGAGAGAAGGATAGAGAGAGAGAGAGAGAGTTCCTTACTTATTCTCTTGGAACATTCCAACTGGTTAAGGCTGGCACAGCATAAAGGGCGGAAGAGCTACTTACAAGTATTACATAATTCCCCTTGCGGCTGATTGGTCTAACAAATGACTTTAAATGGATAGAAGTTTCAGATATGAGCATCAGAAATATTCTCTGGAGATTCTCTGTGACAAGTCCAAACTGCCAGTGAAAGGCAGCCTTTTAACAAGAGAGAGAATATTTAAGTTCTATATAGCCTTTTGAATCTTAACCCATTAACACTTGAGTTCCTCCAGAAATTGTTGTCTGGATCTATCATTCTTTTGACGATAACTTTTAATTTGAGAATGATTTAACAAAATATTTGAAGCAGAGTTATTGTTAATGTCCTGATTAACATTTCTCCATCAAATATTTTCCTAACTTTGCTTTTGCCTACATGATTTTATCAAAATTGTCAGGCCACTTTTGGCCGCTGTGAGCATTAATGGGTTTACCTTTAAGCTGCTGTTGGCTAATTTGGCCATTACTTAATGATGCAAAACACCTGAAAATGACTGAAAACCTGGCAAATGGGTAATCATATGAGGATGCGCAGCAAGGGCTATCCAATGAATACCAGCATGACAGGGTTCAGATGGTTTTCAAAAAGTTGTGCTTGCTTCAAACAATGCTTTGGATGAAAGTATAACCTCAGTATTGGAAGGATTGATAAATCAAAGCTTGAGCACTGTCAACGATCACCATCACTTAAAAAATTTAGACTTGCAGCTACCAAAAGCACCCTGAGAATTTGGGTGAAATTTATCAAGCATAAAATAAGTGTGGAATGATATTAAGGAGAAATGTCAATCAAAATCTTACCAACAACTCTCATTCAAATATTTAAAAAAAAAAATTCTTAATTCCCAATTTATTGCCAAGAGTGGAGCTAACATGGAGCTAACCCATGAACACCTAAATGGTCTGAAAATAAGTGCAAATACTTAGTAAATGATGGAGGGTTTTACAAAAAAAAAAAGAGTTTTATTAACCCTTTTAATGCTGAGGTTATTCTTTTCCAATGCACAAAAAAGCAAAATATTTCGAAAATCATCTTAATCCTGTCATGTTGGTAATCACTGGAAGCCTCTTGCAGAGTACTATCAGATGAGTACCCATTTGCCAGGGTTTCATTGATTTCTCAGCTTTTTATCACCATTTTATGTTGACCAAATTAGCCACCAGCAGTGAAAGGGTTAAATGGTGCCACTAAAATTGATTCTTTCTTCAAATATTTATGATGAATCAACTTTACTTTTGAGTATTTATTTTATCCCTTCCAATGCTAAGGGTACTTTAGTCCAAAGCGCAAGGACGCAAAGATTTTTGAAAATCATTCATTCAAACCCTGTCATGTTGGTATTTATCATATAGCCCTCGCCGAGTACTTTCAGATGAGTACGTTTGTGCCAGGGTTTCAGTCATTTTTCAGATTTTTTGCATCATTTTTGTATCGGCCAAATTAGCCACCAGCAACATAAGGGTTAATTCATTTACACTCTGAGTACTTCTAGAAAGTAGAGTCTGGGTCAACAAGTCAGACGTTCATAGCAATGTTGCTGTAGTAGCATTTTGTTGCCAATTTTCATTAGGGGTTGACTTGAGTAGATGAAAGAGCCACTTACAGTTTCACCTAATTGACCCCTCGACCACTACAATGAGTACTGTATCACCTTAGAAACATTAACACACACCTATCTGACCCTCTGGGAGTGTGATATTTCCTTATTCCATCTTACTAACAATATGGAGTGTTAGATATTAGCCCGCCTGCTCACCTGACCCTATATGGCTTGGCCAATTCCTATGGCATTTAAACCCTTCCAATGCTGAGGCTACTTTCGTCCAAAACACAGTGACCCAAACATCTTTGAAAACCATCTAAAATTCTAAACCCTATCATGTTGGTATTCATTGCATAGCCCTCGCTGAGAACTCTCAGATGCGTACCCATATGCCAGGGTTTCAGGCATTTTTCAGATTTTTTGCATCATTTTGTATTGGCCAAATTAGCCACCAGCAGCATAAGGGTTAATTCATTTACACTCAGAGTACTTCTAGAAAGTAGAGTCTGCTACTCTCACACTTTTAAAATAACTTGGGAATAAAGCGAAAGTTCACTAATATTTGAAGGTGTATTATTGTTTGGCATCTGCCCAACATTTCTCCATCTCATTTTTTCCGAAAAAAGTTTTTTTTAGTTTAATATTCCAAGATTGTCGGGCTTTTTTTGGCCGTTCTGAGTGTAAATGGGTTGATACCATGACTCCGGCTAGGAGTGTGGTACTCCTTACCCATGCTAAATGACTGGCCTCAACACTAACTCAAAATGATACTGGCCCTGTAGGACCAGTATCACCTAGGATCTATTGGTCCTACAAATATTTCTTTAACATAACCAGAATAAATATGGCATAAATTCACTGACAACATCCATTTTCATTTATTTTATCTCCATTTATTTAAAATCAATTTGGGGACATACTCGAGGGGAACCTTGTTAACACATGTCCCCAAATGAATACTGAACTTCCTTCAATTTCTAACCCTACCAATGCTGAGGCTACTTTCATCCAAAGGACATGGATGCAAACATTTTTGAAACCATCTAAACCCTGTTATGTTGGTATTGACTAGATAGCTCTCACTGAGAACTCAAATGAGTACCCATATGGCAGGGTTTCAGTCATTTTTCAGATATTTTGCATTATTTTGTATTTGCCAAATTAGCCACCAGCAGCATAAGGGTTGATGATACTGTAAATTCGGAAAAGATTGCGTTAGTTTAATTTCGGATGCAAATTAAAATTCGCAATGATAAGTGCTGCCACTTTAAGTGTATAGGTGGCACTCCATGTTGCGGCCAATTCGCAAAGTGAAAAAACGCTAAAAATTTATTTTCTTTAAATTCGCAAAATCTACTCTACACAATCTTTTGGGAATACTGCCTGCCTCACAGAAACCTACTTTTGTCAGATGTAAAATTGTTAGCTTTGGAAATTTTGCTGATGAATACGAAACTTCCTTCACTTACTAAAAATGCAAAGAGTTCCATGGTAGCCCTTGCAGCTTGCTCCAGAAATGACATGGTATGGTCGGGCCGATTCCTAAAGCCGCTCATTTCCATAAATCCAGGCGCAGCGAGACTGGTGTTTTATCTCCTTTCCCCGCACTTATTGAGACCTATGCTGTGATTTAGATCTAATTATCCTCACTCGCTCAACCTATCCATTCTACTTAGAGTTACCCTAGAAAATGTTTACAGTTTATATACCCAGCTGCAAAACTGGTACCTAGCATAAATAAGGCAGCGCTTAGAGCTAGTGCGCTATGATATAACCATTTTTACCCGTTTCTAAGTTCATCAGCCTTCTAACATACATACAAAAAATTATTCCTCTAGAAGTAGAGCTGCACTCACCACTCACGAACTCGAGTGGCTTGAGCCCTGGGCCAAACTCGCCGAGCTCGAGCTGAAATGTTCAAATCGTGAGCTCGTCTATGTTGGGAACACAAACGTAACACAGAGCACCTAACACACATTATTAACATACATAACTGCTTATCGCTGTCATATCTTCTTCACAATCTCCAATGTATACCTTCAAGTGGTGTTGAGTGTTATACTGACCTTTGAACCTCGTCAGCAGGTTTTAAAATTAAATAAACATGGCAATGTTGTTAAATCTCCGCCAATAGTTATTTAATTTTTAATAGTTGGGCTGGAAAATAAGTATTTCTTTGGAAAATTGGAACGTCCGTGAGCTCATGAGCTCACGAGTCAAACGGGTGGTGAGCTCATGAGTTGATCTCCCTCCGTGAGTGCAGCTCTATCTAGAAGTGGTCTGGATCTATGAGGCTTCTGACAATACTATAGGAATCAAGAATTATTTTGCTAAGTATTTGAGGAGAGATGTTGGTAAAGACCTGACTTGTATTTCTACTTCAAATATTTTCCCAACTATGCCTTCACCTAAAATATTTCAACAAAAATATATCCTCGAAGGAAAAAATTTATATCCTCAGGGTGATAATCTGCACTATCCACCAACAAGCCAGGCAATAACTGTTTATTTTGTCACAGGGTGTTATCCCTCTGAACCCGCATCTTGCTGAATATCTAGATGTAACTTATCATACCCTTGTTTTTGGTACCTGGGGTCAATATTGACCATTGGCGGTTTTGGCACAACTTGTATATTGAGGAGTTACCCCCAACTTGCCATGTGTCAAAGTGGGGGATCCTCAAAATGGAGCAGCTTTGGGTCATGTACAGGCTCTGTGGAGGGTCCTATAGACAAACCCACTAGAATGGTCATTAGCAGGTCTGCAAGTGCATCCGGTCAGGTTAGTTAAGTGTCTCCTAGATATTTCTGGGTTCAGCAGGACCAGAGTTAACCCTTATGTTGCTGGTGGCTAATTTGGCCAATACAAAATGATACAAAAAAGCCTGAAAAATGACTGAAACCGTGGCAAATGGGTACTCATCTGACAGTACTCAGTGAGAGCTTTCCAATGAATACCAACATGACATGGTTTTCAGAAATCTTTGTGTCCTTTGTGACTTGGACGTAAGTAGTCCCAGCATTGAAAAGGTTAAGGAGGCACTAGACGTGCTAAATCAAATTCAGATTGATATTGTATAATTATCGATGATCTGATATTGACTTATATGACTTTGACGAGTCAATTTTCAACTCTCTTCTCACTTCTAATGCAATTTGTGAAGAGCTCTTAATAAAATCAGGTGTGTGGAAACCAGTTAGAGTGACTTAGATTAGCTGATTGAACGGCAGATCTGACAAATTGTCATTTTAAATCAAATTTGGAAATAGTGCAGCGTTAATGTGTGATTTTGATGCGGTAAGTGATTGCCTTTGAAACTGAGTTACCTGTTATATAAACTTTCCAGCTCTGAAAATTGCCTTCGATCTTGAAGAAATCGGGTTAGAATGAGTATACCACTATCTCTAATCCCATAACCCACTCATGTCTGGAGATCAACTTGTACTCCTGAACTGCGATACTTATGTTAACCCAATAACCCTTCCAATGCTAAGGCTACTTTGGTCCTGAGTACAAGGATGCAAAGATTTTTGAAAATCCTTGAGAATTCCATCTAAACCTTGTCATATTGGTATTGATTAGATAGCTTTCACTGGGTACTCTCATATGAGTACACGTACGTCATGGTTTTAGTCATTTTTCAGCTTTTTTGTGTCATTACAAATTGGCAAAATTAGCCACCACCAGCATAAGGGTTAATGCTTTAGAGTTGCTTGAGAAACAAGGATAGCATAAAGGAAAGCTCAAGGAATTCTTAACTTTAAGATGTTTGTGCAAAGCAGACCATGCAATATGCTCAAAAAGTCTTACTATAAATACTTCACCCAAGTTTGATGAAATCTTTTTTTTATTTTTGGAAGCCTAAAAAAAGGATGAAAATTTGATGAAATCTTGCAGGATAAAGCAGAGTTCGGGAAATATTTGATGGAGAAATGCTTTTTTATATCATTACCTTCACATCTCCTTCAAATATTTTGTAAAATTATTTTTCTTAATTTCAAAGTTTTTGCAAGAAGTATCATAGATCCAGCCAAGGAAATCTTAACCCTTATTCTGTTTGTTGGCTAATTTTGTCAATACAAAAAATGATGCAATGATTCCTGGAAAAATGACCTTAACCCTGGCACATGGGTACCCGTCTGAGAGTACTCGGCGAGAGCTGTCCAATGAATACCAACATGGCAGTGTTGAGATTGGTTAATGGAAGATCTGAACAACAAATCTCATGAGCGTGTGTTTTGTGCATGGTCTTAGCCAGCACCTCTCAGGACACCCAAGGAATTTCTTAAAATGTCAATCTCAAGCATATAATTAAATTTTTCCATCTCAATATAATTCCAATGACATTGTATAGGGATAGCATGCCTTATTTTGATAAATCTATAAATGTTTATGGTTGAAATCTGAGTGTATTGTGGTCCCCCTTAAAAATTTAGACGCCCCAACATTTCACAATTGCCAATTTTGGGCACCCAGTTCCCAAATCCTGGCTAAGACCCTGGTTGTTTGTTTTTATTTCTCCTAGATCATAAATATCTGAAGGATCTACTCCCCTGTTGACCAATAAGGCGATCTCATCATTTTCCTTTGAATTTATCACACCGAAATTGTGTGTTTACGCACATTTAGGTTTTGTCTTGGGTGAAGCAAGGATGATTTAATTCTCCACTGGTTCTGCTGATAGTATCTAAGGTTTACCAAGATGGATTGCAATGGGACAATTTTTTTCTGTGTGCACCCGATGAAGTCCCGATAATACTAGATTAGTCCTGCAAGCTCCGCGAAAACCGGTCGGCAAGCGAGTTATTTCTACGCAAGATTAGATGTAATCGGCCTCGCAGGGAAAGCAAGAACGTCAATAAGATTTGGCTTGGGGATTATCTCCGTACAAACTTATGATGTTGGGGATTTACATGAACACACGCCACTTTCTGAGGAGCAACTTCCAGCTTGCTGGGTATGCTTGCAAAATGCAGGCGTCCACTAGCCCAATAGCCAATGGCTACAGAAAATTGTGTTGGGCTATGAAAAAATATGCCTTTGTAGCCCGGCTGGCTATCAGAAAATGAAATTTTAAGATCATGCTCAGAGCAATATCAATAATAAGATCAGTTGAACAACACCATTTGACACATCAGTTGTCCTTTGGTACAATTCTGATATGCAATACAACAGTGAAAATATAGCTTACACCTTCAATGATTGTTTTCAGGGTAAGAACTGTAGTGGGGCTGCAGCATTTAGAACATCTAGGGCTATGCGATCTTGGATGGGGCTATGGCAATTTTAAATCCTGAAGTCTGGTGGTCTCTTAGAGTTTTTAACTGAAGCCTGAGAGTTCATAAGGATGAGTGCTAAGTATTGTACCGTATTCCCCGGAGAGTTTCAAAACAGCTGCTAAATATTTAAGCTGCATGTACCATTGCACTGTGGTGCAGTCTATAAAAGGTTTATTTGCCAAAAGCCTCCTCTAGGACTCAGAGTACTGAGAAGCTTGCTTATCAAAGAACCATTACTAATTACTAAAGGGAATTTCCTGAGCTATACCCGAGTTCACTTGGTATGACCAGCAAGATCATGCCGTGAAGCTTCCCTAACCCTTATGCTGCTGGTGGCTAATTTGGCCAATACAAAATGATGCAAAAATAATGAAAAATGACCGAAACGCTGGCAAATGGGTACTCATCTGAGAGAACTCAGTGAGAGCTTTCCAATGAATACCAACACAACAGGGTTAAGATGGATTTTGAAATTTTTTTGCATTCTTGTGCTTTGGACGAAAGTAGCCTTAGCATTGGAAAGGTTAAGCCAGTGCAAACACATGTGGCATTTCCACTAAGTGGCACTAACATAAGTTTCAGAACTAACTTACCATGCCGCACAAGTAGTTAATGATTTCCACTTGCCTAGTTGCCTTACATAATTTTCGGCTTGCCGAAATAATGTATTATTTATCATGGATTTAATGAATTGAAAGCCATTTCATT
>OZ012696.1:5384303-5472098 GCA_963942565.1 Maea johnstoni | reverse complement strand
TAAAGTTAGTACACATTTAAGGCAAAGTGTTATATAATTCTTTTGTATATTTCAGCTTCTCCCACCACAGTTATAACCACTCCCGTCACCCAGACGACAACTGTACCAACACACACCACTACAAGCAGTAAGAAATTTGCATATTCTTTTTCTCCGATCACATCTTAATCCTGCATGTTGGCCAATGCTGGCAGTGAGCTAGCTTAGATAATAGTCTGTTTTCAACTATTATTCTTTCCTTGGCCTTGCAGCAAGTAGGGGAGGTGGTCAAGATAATTGATGATTGTGCACATGGTTGCTCCATCAGAGTATGTAAGAGTATATATATATATATATATATATATATATATATATATATATATATATATATATATATATATATATATATATATATATATATATATATATATATATATATATATATATATATGGTTGCTCCATATGGCTGCTCCATCAGGGTATGTAGAGTTCTAACATTAATAGACATCAAACGAATATTTGGTGCTCTCTTAAGGCAATTGATGATACTACACCTCAGGCAGTTAAAAGTACTGCATTGGTTACTTCTCAGAATTTCGTTTGCCTGCATCATGTTGTTTGTCATATTTTGGCTTAGTCTTTGAAAGGTATTCGGTTTATAGTCTTGTATCCACCGAAGTGCTCACACAACCTCCCTCCCCTAGCAGGTCTGTACACACGGAAACCATTGCAATCCCCGAGGGATATTCCAGAGCAGTTGGCAGCATATAGCGCACACACTCTAAGCACTGCCTTATTTATGCTAGGTACCCATTTTGCAGCTGGGCAGACTCCTTTGAAGGGTGCGGAATAAGTCCCCATCACTGTATATACACGCGTTTTAAGATTGTTACCTCCAATTGTTGCATCAAGTCCTTTGCTTTTAATTCAGTTTGTATCAACATGTGCTGTCCATTTATTTCAGTGTGTCCTCCACCATTTGTCTACACCGACTGTATGAAGAAATGTAGTCAGTGCCACAGCCTGGACCCAGCCTGCGACTCCACTGTGACAACCATGCAGTGTAAGACTGGTTGCGCATGCCCAGGTGACCTCAAGTATAACGGTACCGCCTGTGTCACTGCCCCTAGCTGTAACTGCAAAGTTGATGGGGTCACTAAACAGGTAGGTCATACAATAGAAAATACAATAATAATAGTAATAATAATAATAATAATAATAATAATAATAATAATAATAATAATAATAATAATAATGATAATAATGATAATAATAATAATAATAATAATAGTAATAATAAAAATAACTGCTTATGTTGGTAATGGCATACTCATTTGAGGTCAGGGCTGTTATTTCTTTAGTAATGTTGAAAATTGTTTTATTGTTTGGTATATATATATATATATATATGCATATATATATATATATATATATATATATATATATATATATATATATATATATATATATATATATATATATATGTATATATATGTAAATATATATATATATATATATAAATATATACATATATATATATATATATATATATATATATATATATATATATATATATATATATATATATATATATATATATATATATATATATATATATATATATTTATATATAAATATAAATATATATATACATCCCATAATGCAATTACGAGTAGAGTATTTGAATATAATTTGATTTATGTTATTACTGCATTTATATTTTTATTTTCACTGGTGCTATATATTGTGAAATAGAATATATATCTTGATATAGTTGGCGACAATCAGATAACCAGATAACTTGAGATGAAATGTTATGAGGTTAACTTCCAGAACCAGACAGTATTTAGATACTACTACATTTCAGAACCTTGTGATGTAAATGAATGTTTATGTCCTTGCGATATGTTTGAGAATAATTCGTCTATGTGTATTACATAGGACGGGATTCACGGGAACCCTTTGAGAAGCTACATACATATTTCCTTGTATAGAGGGGGAACAAATAACCAAACAATTACTGCATGCCCATTAAATGAATACACTTTCAATTTGTGTCTTTTCTCCGCAGCCTGGCGACAGTTGGGAGAAGAACTGCACTGTGTACACCTGTTATAACAATACCGTCACAACACACCCAGTCTCATGTACTAAATGTAATGTAAGTATCATTTGATATATTTGGTTGTTTAACTGTTAAATCTACAGTATTGTCCAAGTGAAAGCACTACTATGATATACCTCACTTTTGTAACAGTTATCAGTGTAATTTGGACTATCAGTGATAGGTGACATTTGAGCTGCTGGCTAGTTCATTGTAATTTATGTTAAAGTGGCTGCAGTAAAGTTCTATTTAAGACATGTATGTATGTATGTATGCATGTATGTATATACTTGCGTATGTATATGTGCATGTATGTATATATGCATGTATGTATGTATATATGTATGTATGTATACATGTCTGTATGTATATATGTGTATATGTATTCGCATATTTATGTATCCATGCATGTGTGCATGGATCCATGTACGTACATGTGTGTATGTATGTATACTTGTATGTATACATGTATGTATGTATGTATGCATGTATGTATAAATCTTTGTATGTACATATGTATGTACGTACGTTCACACCTGTGTATGTATGTATGTATGTATGCATGTATGTATGTATGTATGTATGATTGTATGTATGTATGTAAGAATGTATGCATGCATGCATGCATGTCTGCATACATGTATGTATGTAGTTAGGAAGATATATATCCAACGTTCTATATTACACTCCTTTGTATTCATTGACAACCGATTTCCTTTTGCATGATAGCCCGCAACAGAGGTTGAATTTTCTGTCGCTGGCCAATGTTGTCCTAGCTGTCAGCCAAGGGGAACCACACCAACAACCACTGAAAGCCCTACAACCACCACCCCTCTCAGCACAACCACAAGTAAGATATTTTTCAATTGTCAGGTTTTGTCTGTTTTTTGCTGTGCCCATGGCCTGTATATGTCACACGGTACGAATTCGGTCACAACTAAGGGGATTATTTGGTGAAATAGATAATTTATTATTATCATTTTATTATTATTAATATTTTTGTTTTTACTTTTTATTATTGTTATTTTTATTGTTCTTCTTCTTCTTCTTCTTTTTTGTTATTAGCAATTGATATTTTATATAGCGCCCATTCCACCTAAATGCGTTTTAACACATTAGCAGATATGAAAATTCAAAAGTTGGTAGGGAGATTTGGGGTAGGGGACTATTTAGAATTGGTAGGCATATGGCAGAAGATTCCAGATTGTGAGGGTAGGTCAAACTCTCCCTCCACCATTGTGACATGTGGAACAGCCATTATCAAAAGTACACAGCATTCTTGATTAATGTTTTTGGCCATCCTGTTTTATAAATTCATTTGCAAAAGATTATGAGACTCAACTTATTCAATATTTTTACGTCTGTAACCCTTCTAATACTAAGGCTACTTTCGTCCGAAGTACAAAAACGCAACGAATTTTGAAAATCATCTAAACCTTGTCATGTTGGTATTCATTAGGTAGCTCTCACTGAGTACTCTCGGCTGAGTACCCATTTGACAGGGTTTCAGTCATTTTCTATGTTTTTTTGCATCATTTTGTATTGGACCAATTAGCCACCAGCAGCATAAGGGTTAAGCTTTGTGTAAAGCGGATAATAAGAATATTCATTAACGCATTGCAATCCTTTTTATTATGTAGTATGTTTTCAAACGTAGTTATGACGTCACCATTGCACATGAAGCATATTTTGTCAAATATTTCATATGATATGAATTGTTTTAAATGAGTTGTAACTGATCGATCCTTATTAAGTTGCAAATACAATGTAAATTCATCTGTTTAGAAGTTTGGGAAATATACATAGTGATTTAAGATTGCCTTATATTTTGTCGTTTAGACCATACCATAAACTCTTTATCATTATTTCTCTTATAGCGGAGGCAGTGTGCTGGAATGGAACACACACAGTGAAAGTGAGTAAAATTCCTCATAATGCTTTGAAAATTTCTCAAATGCTCTATTTGTCAAAAGAATGAAGAAAAATTTAAGAACCCCTTTACAACCAATTTACAACACTTAACAATCGTTTCATGGAAGTAGGAAATCAAAGCAAATACTTGTATCACTGGTGCTACTACTACTACTACTACTACTACTACTGCTACTACTACTACTACTACTACTACTACTACTACTACTACTACTACTACTACTACTACTGCTGCTACTACTTCTACTACTACTACTACTACTACTACTACTACTACTACTACTACTGCTGCTGCTACTACTACTACTACTACTACTACTACTACTGCTACTGCTACTACTACTACTACTACTACTACTACTACTACTACTACTACTACTACTACTACTAATACTTGCAACTGGATGCCCTCAGATTTAAGGATTATACCTTTCATGCTACAGGCCTCAAGAGTATAGTTTCTTGAATGATGAGAGAGATGGTGCCATTTCCATATTTAAAGATAAGGAATTCCGTTTTACTATGCCTTGTTCGTGAATGAGTGTTTAAATAGCTGGATTTACTACTACTATTACTACTACTACTACTTCTACTACTACTACTACTACTACTACTACTACTACTACTACTACTACTACTACTACTACTACTACTACTATTACTACTACTACTACTACTTGCAACTGGATAGTCACGATAACTAATAACTCTTGCAATCCACTTTGAGCCAGGTGAAATCACTGCTTAACAAGCACAAATGATGTTATTAATGAAATGATTCTTCATACAACTTTATTTTTCCTTACAGCCTGGTACATCATGGAGAACCGTCGGAACTTGCAACAGTATTGTTCACCTTTGTACAAAGACTGGAATAACAAATGTCACCGATTGCGCAAACGTCAAGTGCCCCACTGTAAGAGCGTATTCATTCATTTTTCTTTCTTGTGCAATTAAATGAATAATTATTGATAATGATAATAGTTATAATAATAATTATAATTTTAATAATAACAATGATAGAAATAATAATAATTACAATAACAAAAATGAATATAATGATAATGATTATAATATAAATGATAAGTACCATGATATTAATATCAGTAATAATAACAACTATAATAATAATAATAATAATAATAAAAAAATTAATAATAATAGTAATAATAATACTAATACTAATGATAGTCATAATAATAATAACAATGATAATAACAATGAGGATAATAATATTAGTAATAGTAATAGGACTTTAATGCAATATTGTCACATGTCACATCTAACCTATTACCAAACTATTTATTGCAATTCAATGTATTTTCGTTTATGGCAAAGCTTAATCATGATATTTTTTGTCTTTAGAATACAGCCGTATCTATTGACCCATCTTCACAATGCTGTGAGTGCAATGCAAGTCCCTCATCCACACCAGCCACCACAACACGTAAGTGAATGTTTAGGCTTCCCATTGCATCAATGTTATTTGTAGGCTTATTCATAGAAATATCTACGTATCTTTATATGCATGAAAATAGACTATATATATATATATATATATATATATATATATATATATATATATATATATATATATATATATATATATATATATATATATATATATATAAATATATATATGTATATATATATATATATATATATATATATATATATATATATATATATATATATATATATATATATATATATATATATTTATATATATATATATATATATATATATGTATATATATATATATATATATATATATATATATATATATATATATATATATATATATATATATATATATATATATATATATATATATATATATATATATATATATATATATATATATATATATATATATATATATATATATATATATATATATATATATATATATATATATATATATATATATATATATATATATATGTATATATATATATATATATATATATATATATATATATATATATATATATATATATATATATATATATATATATATATATATATATATATATATATATACATTTACATGTTTGTATATATAACAAAAGTTCTTATTGACTTATTAATTATTAAAACCGTCATTTTGTGTTTTAGCATGTGTGAGTGCTGTAGCCCTGTGCGATCTCCCTTGCAACACACCATCAGGCATGTCTTGTGCTGATGCCATCAAGACCCGTGGGTACAAGCCAAAGATGTCTCCCCCACAGCTTGGCTCCTGCTACCCTGCCTGCCCAGCACCTTACATGGAGGATGGCCACCTTATCATGATTAAATACTGTTCAAGGAGGCTCACATGCAAATGTGAATACAAAGGAAATACCTACCAGGTAACGAATTGACATTCTAACCAATCATCACCTTTTTGTGTTTTCTTTTTCAAAAATAAACAAACAAAAATGAAATATACTTTAAAATGATAATCTGTCCATCCGTCAGAATCGATATGCATTCTTTTCATGTCTTTACCTTCGATTTTTGGCGTCTGTATCCTTCCATATAAATTTTACAACATGCTTAAATCTTATAACTAAACTAACCAGAAACTACTTGGGAAGTTCCAAACAAAGCTTAATCTATTGCTGGGTAATTCAGTCGGCCTCATCAATTATATAACTATATCAGTTTAAAAGATTTCACTTAAAAATAATTTATAATCTTCGAAGAATACTTTATTTAAGATTCCTTCCATGTACCTCCTTTTCACACCCTACTTGTAAAACTTCATATACTCAAAGCAAAGGTTTACTGATTTGAAGTTCGCCACAATACGTAATTTACCCTTTTGCTTATTTTTAGGGAGGAACGAAGTTCCCAGAAAAAGATTCCAATGGAAATGACATCCCATGCAGAGAGTGTTCTTGTATATCTGGTTCTGTGACATGCGCAGACCAGGCACAATGGTAAGCAGCATAATACGTAGAAGTACTAGTAGAAATAACGTTAAGTTAACGTAGTTATAGTTCTGACTAAGTAACCTGTTTATTGCTTTACCTCAATTCAGTTTTTTTTGTATAATTTAATTACATATTTAGGTGGATAGGGTAGTTTTGGCTTGAGATTTCGTACGCTTATTATAGTTGTCACTTTTCCCAAAATGCTAGTAGTTACGATTTGTATAAATACTACTACTACTTCTACTACTACTACTACTTGCAACTGGATGGTATACTACTACTACTTCTACTACTACTACTACTTGCAACTGGATGGTCACGATAACTAATGATACTTGCAATGCACTTTGACACAGGTGAAATCACTGCTTCACAAACCAAATGCTCTATTTAATTCCTTGTACATTTCGTTTCATTATCACAGTTCAACAACAACTACTGCGATGCCGACCACCACTTTACCATTCTGCTACAATGGCTGCGCTGATGGGACAATCTGTCGCAAGGTGGGTGATGCGCAAAATTTAATAACCGGCTAAAAATTTAACTGAACTGGTGTTATATTAGAAATATTTATATACATGTATATTGAAGACCTACAAAAATAACTCCCAACAGAAATGAACTAAAATCGTATTGTAGGAAGTTTCCTACCAGCTTGATTCTTATGTATCTTTCCTTTATTTTCCTTGGTTTTGTAAATTTGAATTTCCCATACAGTTATTGTAAGTGCTTTAAAGGTAGTTGGTATTATCCGAAATACCAACCTGCATAATCACCTCAAACGGCACAAAGTAGGCGTATTTTAGCTTCATAAATATAGTTGTGATTTTACAGTGTTTGCTTCATGTTCACAGGTCAATGAGAAATGGCATAAGGGAAATTGCGATTATTGTGAATGCGTTGATAACAACGGCTCACGAACTGAGCGATGCAACTCTTCTGGATGTACGCCTTTCCATGGGCTTCAATGTGCTGATGGGTTCGTAGCAAAAAAACAAACCGATGGCTGCTGCGGTACCTGTGGTAAGTGAATTTTAAGATGGCGTTTTACATTTAAATACAGGGAAAAAATGAAATGTGCACTGAAATAGTTAATGAAATGCCCAGGATATGATTGGACATATAATATGATACAATGCGATACAGGGTAATGTAACACAGTATAATATGATATACAATAACACCCAATGAAATGATATATAATTTGTCACATAATATGATATATGTATACATACACACATAAATACATTTGTATATATATATATATATATATATATATATATATATATATATATATATATATATATATATATATATATATATATATATATATATATGTATATATTGGTTTGTTATCGTTATATTTGTATATCAAATATTGTGCTGAATCAAACTTCAAACATCTTACGAAATAAATAGCACATACACTAAATATCCTGAGGGCAGAGGTGCACCGAAAGTGTGATGATTTGGAAACTACTTTTCTTTGTTAGTTGTTTCTTAAATGTCCAGGTACATGCTTACTTTATCTACCATTGATATCATTGCAGAGAAGCAGTGTACATCCAAAAAATTCATCTGTGATGGCTCATGTGATTGCACCAACTGTGAGGATGAACAAAACTGCAGTAAGTATTTTTTTAAAGGTTAAGGCAAAGGTATTCGGTTTATAGTCTTGTATCCACGGAAATGTTCACTCGGCCTTCCTTCCCTAGCAGGTCTGTACACACACGGAAACCATTTTAATCCCCTGCGGGATATTCCAGAGCAGCTGGTAGCATATAGCGCACAGGCTCTAAGCACTGCCTCATTAATGCTAGGTACCCATTTTGCAGCTGGGTAGACTGAGGCAATATGGAATAAACTGTCTTGCCCAAGGACAGACCAAAGTGCTCCGGCCGGGAATTGAACCAGCCACCTACTGATTGCTAGTCTGACACCTAACCAAACAATCTACTTTGTCCCCTTATTTATATGATATACCCATATGAATCATTTATCAAATGATTTTCAGGAAGATTTTTCTCACTTAGTACGCACATTGATATCCTAGCTAATTTATCTAGAGCTTATGAAAAGGTGAACAAATTTAGTTTTCTAGTACGTTATTTAAATTGTGATTCCTGTACCATCAAAAATGTAGACTTAAAACATTTCTTCGCTATGTCCCTTATCTGGGTGATTTACAAACATGCTATGTAATTTCATAAATCAGTGAAAGACCCTTATTCAAAAAAGGAAGGAAATTTATTACCAGTTATGGGGTTTTATCTCGTTGCAATATGACCTAAGCTGTTGAAAGTGACACAAATAGCAATTCCTTCCTTCCCTCAATAACACTCCACGTATGACTGCTTGTTCTCACAGATCGAACCACAACTCCCACTAGCCAACCCGAACCAGAATGTAGGGACGAGACTCTTGAGGAGGTTATTAAGCCATGCAGTGGTGTCAAGGATAAGTCTAAGATGTGCCAAGGCGTTCAAGATCAAGCCTTCAACAAGACCTTCAGTGATTGCTGTGAATGTAAATCCCCACTCAAATTCAACGGTACTGTATGTATTCAAGAAAGCAAGTGCCATTGCAAAGATTCCGATGGAGTTATCAGACAGGTAAACAAACATATCAACAAACTATTAATGTTAAATGTTACAACTGACAATAGACTGCTGTGTTTATTAATGGTATTTTAAAAGTAGAAAGTCTTTATTGTATCATTTCATAAATGCCCTTCTCTAAAGATTACATATACAGTGCATTGTCTCTATATCTTCCACAGAAAAAGCCATGGCACGATAGAAGTGTTATATTTGCAATTCATATCAGATCACCAGAATAAGTTAAAATACCAATGCATATTCAGTTTCTGTCTCCACTCTGGTGGCGGTGTCTTTTCATAAGAGGTAGCTCAGTTATGAGACTAGAACTGACAATATAATAACAACAACAATAAAACAAAAATAACTGCTACAACAACAACAGCAACAACAACTAGTAGTAGTAGTACTACTACTACTACTACTACTAGTACTAGTACTAGTACTACTACTACTACTACTACTACTACTACTACCTTCACTTATGATGGCATTTATGGAAAGGAAGACAATATGATAGAAACAAGACCTTTATGTTTACCTTAGTCATACGCTAGATACGAAATTTTGCACTTGTCTGTACTATTATTTTAAACCGCCCTTTCATACTTTGCTACATGTTTGACTTTAATAGGCTGGAGTCACATGGAGAGACGATCAAAACACCTGTGTTGAATATCAGTGTGCTGAGAATAAAGTCCAACGTCGTAATCTTGCAGATGCATGTGCAACTGTCTTCTGCAGACCAGTAAGTAGTGTTTAAAAGAAAAAATCTCATTTGTAAAACGTAAAAGTAAAGACTTTCAATATATAAAAAAACATAATACAGAAATGATAATGCAAAGCAGATTGTGTTGTTTATTATCTTTCCATATTGAGATAAAGAAATGTAACAGTATCGTTATAGGGGTATGTAAATGGTGTTGATATGTCATATGAACTTCCATTTTTTGTTGGAAATAATATCTGTTGCTTATTCATACATCATTGACATTACTATTCAGCAAATTATTTTTAGTCTTTCATACTTGATTATAAGATGAAATGATTACTTTTACAGAATGAAAGAAAGTTGGTTCCCCAAGGAAAATGCTGTGAAGAGTGTCATCGTACGTATACAGTTATTTGTGTTTACTTTGTCTATCAGAAAAAAAAATCCTGTGTTTTGAAGAATTTTGTAATTTTGCATTAATTCAGGGTAAATCAATCAATTGATTCTGTGATTTCAGCACTCATAACAACAACAGTTGTTCCAACAACAGTTGTTTCAACAACTACGGAAACATTGACAAGTACGACCACTAGTCCTTTGACCACAACTACCTGTGTGTCAACGAGCTCATGCGAATGTAGAGAGGATTGCAGTAATACCAGCGTGTGCGCAAATACCACTGCATGCTGTCCTGGATACATGTGCCCAGCTGGCTTCACAAAGACAACTTCAGGAGCTTGTGTGCACCCTGCTGTTTGCAGTAAGTAACTTATTGTGAAATGTTATTGCCAATGACCAAGACTGTTATTCACTTTACTACAGCTTAATATGAAACTGTTGTGTTTATTAGCATATGTTGTATTTGACATAAGAGATAAAAGTCTATTTGTGGTATCATTCATGAATAATTCTACTCATTTCCCCTCAAAACTGTTTTTGTTTGGTAATCTATATTTTTGAAATAAAATGTCGCCGATGAGCTGGGCGCTCTGGGCACTACGAGTACATTGCCAAGAATATGTTATCAAGGACAACAAAAGCCTTTCCTGGCAAATTACAAACGTGCATCATCAATAGGGTTCTCACGGTCTATGCAAGTGCCATAGTGAACAAGGCACAACATAGAATCCCAAGGTTCATCCTGGCGATAAATTTCTAAATATACTTAAACCTTTTTTAGTTATCTGATCGAAGAAACGTTCAAAAATAACTTTATCAGAAACTTAAATGATAAATAATGTATCTTTTGAAAGAAAGATTCTCTATTTTGCAATTTTGCAGAATTCTGTACTCCTCACACACCTGTAGGTGTTGGGGTGTAATCTGCTCATGAATTATAATTCACCATATTTCTGGGCTTTTCATTTTCAACGAGTTATAACATCCATTTGCCCATAAGTAGTTGTAGGATATCATTAAGTGATAGATTTGTTCATATGTCACACTTTCTTTTTTTTTGGGGGGGGGGGGGGGGCTTGTGTTTGGTCACAATTCAAGGCCGAAGCAGAAATGACTGAAGAAGATCCAGTAGGGAACTACAAAATGCAAGAATTTTTTTTATGTAGATGGGAATTGCATTTTGTAATCTAGCATTGATTCCTATGAATGAGGGTGATAATGAAATCTTTATTCTAATCATTCTTATGATAAAACGATTCCAGTATATCTGAAATCTCTCAAATTTGGAATTTTGGTTTTTCGTCACTGTTTCTGCCATATTACAGCTACCACAACTGCTCAGCCTACAACCTCTACCGTTGCTCCAACAACAACCACAAGACCCACACCATCAACTACAACTACAGGTAAACTATAACATATTTTAACTCCATCTCTACACAAAGCGCTATTTGTCGCTCCGCACGTGCCCAAGCCTATCCCATGGAGCGCCTAATAGCGCTTAGCCAATTGCCATTACGTAAAGGCATGGCGCTGCTGTTTGATGCAAACGCTCCGGGGCGTAAGGGCCAAACTAGGTCAGAGGGCCTAGCCAGCAGATGGCTCCGGTAGTTAAAGAGTTAGATATATACATTTTTTATCACACAATAAAAAAGTGGTTTCCTTATTGCTTTTGTTTTAATTTTGGTCATCCAATTATAAAGCTGGTGTTTGGTCACAATTCATGGCCGAAGCAGAAATGACTGGAGAAGATCCAGTAGGGAACTACAAAATGCAAAAAATGCATTTTTTATGTAGATGGGAATTGCATTTTGTAATCTAGCATTGATTTCTATGAATGAGGGTGATTATGAAATCTTTATTCTAATCATTATAATGATACAACAATTCCGATATATATGAAATCTCAAATTTGAAATTTCGGTTTTTTGTCACTGTTTCTGCCATATTACAGCTACCACAACTGCTCAGCCTACAACCTCAACCGTTGCTCCAACAACAACCACAAGACCCACACCATCAACTACAACTACAGGTAAACTATTTTATATTTTAATTCCTTTGCTACATGAGGCGCTATTTGTCGCTCCGCACATGCTCAAGCCTTTCCCATGGAGCGCCTAATGATGCTCACCTGGCAGATGCACCTGTCCTGCGGAGCGTCTAATAGCGCTTGGCCAATTACCATTACTCAAAGGCATGGCGCTGCTGTTTTTGCAACAATAGTTGCAAACGCTCCGGGGCGTAAGGGCCAAACTAGGTCAGAGGGCCTAGCCAGCAGATGACTCTGGTAGTTAAAGAGTTTAATATATACATTTTTTTATCACACAATAAAAAAGTGGTTTCCTTATTGCTTTTGTTTTAATTTTGGTCATCCAATTATAAAGAGGGTATCTTTTCTATCAGACATTTACAGTTTGGTTACTCTGTTGTTAACGAATATGCACTCACGAAAATAAACATGCTGTAACATATCTCTAAGATATAATCTTAGCTATTTGTCGCTCCACGCGTCCTCCAGCCTATCCCATGGAGTGCCTAATGACGCTCACCCGGCAAATGCACCCATCCTGCGGAGCGTCTAATAGCACTTGGCCAATTGCCATTACATAAAGGCTGCTGTTTGTGCAACAATTGTTGCAAACCCCCTGGGACGTAAGGGCAAAACTAGGTCAGAGAGCCTAGCCAGCAGATGGCTCCGGTAGTTAAAGAGTAAATATATACATTTTTATCACACAATATAAAAGTGGTTTCCCTATTGCTTTTGTTTTAGTTTTGGTCTTCCGATTATAAAGAAGGGATCTTGTCTATCAGACATTTACAGTTTGGTTACTATGTTGTTAACAAATATGCACTCAGGAAAATGAACATGCTGTTACATATCTCAAAGATATAATTTTAAAGGTGATGTGGTGAACAAAGATATCCTATCATCCAAGGAGTATTTTGAAATATTTGAAGATGCATGGAAATATCCCCCATCCTCTTTATGTACTTACTACACACCTCTCACTACCTACTCTTTAAATCATTTATTAACAGTTGGGACAACTCGCATAACTACAACTGAGCCCCCAACAGTAAAATGGACAACAACAACTGAAGGTACAGAAATGATTAGACATAGACAAAAATCAATTTAAGCAGGATGTATTGGTGAAAATGATAATCAATTTTTACTTTATGCTGATGCTAGATCTCATGCTATGAGTAGAAGATTCATTTCTTTGCCTTAAGCTGAAACATCCTTGTCAGAACAGTAATCATTAATAACACATCACTCGCAGATTTCTTTGTATGCTGGGATGGGTGGAAGATGGTTGGTTCATGAAAGATTTACAGATTCATCAGTCAATTTTTTCCTATCTGAGAAAACAATATACAGGTGAACTCGGATACGACGGACCACTGTATGACAGACTTTTGGCTATTACTGACGATATGCTTGGTCCCAGTCCCATGCATATCAAGTACGTGTATTGGACCATGCGTAGGCTGGATTCTGTATGCCGGAACTCGGCAACCACAGACCAATATCACAGCACACAAGATGCTTTTTACTATGTAATTAGCATTGTGTTTGCCGGACAAACATGTGTCTAGCAGTCGGCTTATTCCTGCCAAGACGAAGACGTGCTGAATTACGTTCAGCCAGATAGCACTCAGTTTGTACCGTCTGGTATTTCGCATAGCAGACAAATACATGTTTAATAAAAGTCCAGCCAGACTTTTATTCCTATCAAATGAGGTCCACAATGCAATAGCATACACACTTGCATACGTCGGACTGAGTCTGTCATATGCATATGACAGATTTTGCATATGACATACCAATTTTCCTGGTCCCACTGGGTCCGTCCTATCTGAGTTTGCCTGTATTGTTAAGAGTAAAACTTTCAACTTTTGCTACTTGTTACTGTTTGCAATTTTATCCCATATATCAATTTGTGTTCACGTTCAAACAAAACCTTCCTTCTACTTATTCTATGAATAAGAGGGTTCAGTTTTTGTAATTGATTCAAGTCAATTTGGAAACACGGAGGATGCAGATATGAATCATTTGATTTTTGAATGTGTATATGAAAGGAAATGTCTTTTTGATAATAGTAACAAAAAGTATCATACCTATCTTCTGTTCAAGGTATTTAAGTAACTTACTTATCTAATATCTTATTAAACTATAACTTTTAGGGTATTGATTAAAGCCAGCTGAAAAGAGGGGCTTCATGTATATCTTTTCATGGTAGTTGTGTCAGTATATTGGCTGGAAAATAAATGCTGGTCTATTTTTCATCAAATTTCAAAGTGTCAGTCATGATAAAAATGAGCAGTTTCATGAAAGGCTGGCTCTAGTTTTGTAACTTTAAGACACTGGAAGGGAGTTTGTAAAGGGAAGGGAATACCGTTTTATTCCAAAAAAAACTATCCTGTTATAATAGAAACTTAGCTTTTAAAACAAAAACAGATTTAATGAAATATGTTAAGTGAATAAAATTTTAAGAGAAGTTTATTCCTTTAGCCAAGACAACAACTACCACAACAGTGGCATCAACAACACCATCTCCAACAACAACGACATCACCAACAACAACTGCTCCACCAACAACCACCCCTGAAGTGACCACTACCCCCACAGAATCAACAACAGGGGTACCAACAACTACTCCCCCAACCACATCAACTGTTGCTCCAACCACAACCACAACACCAAAACCAGTAACGACTACTCCAGGTAAGCTATTATGAAAAATGTGTTGTTATGTTTAGATATGTATACTTATCAAAACTTTCCCATCAGACAACATAATGTTATACAAAAGATGAAAAAAGATAAAAGAATCTTTAAAAGCAAGTTTAGGAAATGCTTTGGTTTGGATATTTTTCATTTCTTTAACCTTTCAGTAATTACCATTCTAACATGATACCTTCCATCAGATGGGATTGTACTATGCACACAATTTGAAGTGTTACATAGGTAGGTTATCGCTGCGGTATCCATAACTGCTTACTACCTGAAAATGTACTAAGACAATGTTCAAGCTCCACATGAGTAGATGAATGAAAGGTACCAATGTCGTATATCTGAAATGTGCATTAATGAAGACAAGTGTTGTGTAATGCATTTCTATTGCATCTTCCTCAATCCTCCAGTATGTGCATTTATCGAGACCATGGATGACCCCAAGTACATCCCTGACAGTCAGATAGAAGTTAATGTGAAAGGCAGTGATGGAAGCGATGGTCCTGATGTCAGACCCGGTGGTCAGACTTACAATCCACCAGTACCAAAGTCGCCTACTGACCCTAAACCTGAGATCACCATTACACTAGATAAGCAGCCAGTATACTTGGAGAAGGTCAACCTTCCACCTACAACAAATGTGGCTACTGTCACCATCTTGGTGCCCGTCGGAGAAACGCAACAGACTACAACTCCAGGAACCAACCCAACAGATCTGGTACCTGTTGTTGAAAATGTACCAGTTGGTCCAAATGGAGATGTGTCTCTGCCACCATTGCTGAAGGTTTCCAAGATTGTCATTGTTCCTGAATCTGTCAAACCAACACCATCTGGACAGACACCCGACAACTATGTCATTGAGGTCAACGTCCATGCATGTATTGAAGGTAGATATCTTACCTTGCCTCTTACAACAACTCAATAAACAACTTTAGATAAGTTCATTTCTGCTGAATTGATACTTTGATGAAGAGATAATGTTTTGTAAAAAGGCAACTCCATTTTTCCTTGGTAAAAAGAAGGCCTGGAACATTTTGATTCCCCTCTTCATGACCAAGCATTTTTTTACTAAACCAGCATGGTAGTATGACCAGTGGGAATTGGCAATAGCCCCTATCTGTTTTAAACAGACATGATGGGTGTATCAGCTTAGGAACAAAAATGATTGCTTAAAACACTTATAATCTAATTCAGGTCTGGGCAAATGGTTGATTCTTTTCCGTTTGCATGTACTCCTTTTCGAAACTTGCCTTAGGACTACTTGTAAGGGTTTGGATGCGGAAAGTTTTATTATGCATTTTCTTTCTCTTGTCATGGAAGTGGGCAGCATTTAATTGTTAGTCTTCTGGATATGTTGTTACCTTTTAGGGTAATGATTAAAGCCAGCTTGAAAAGATGGGCCTCATGTATATCTTTCCATGGTAGTTGTGTCAGTATATTGGCCGGAAAAATAAATGCTGGTCTATTTTTCATCAAATTTCAAAGTGCCAGTCACGATAAAAATATGCAGTTTCATGAAAGGCTGGCTCTAGTTTTGTAACTAAAAGACACTGGAGGGGAGTTTGTGAAGAGAAGGTAACACCGTTTTATTCCAAAGATACTATCCTGTTATAATAGAAACTTAGCTTTTAAAACAACAGCAGATATGATGAAATATGTTAAGAGAATTAGATTCTAAGAGAAGTTTATTCCTTTAGCCAAGACAACAACTACCACAACAGTGGCAACAACAACACCATCACCAACAACAACTGCTCCACCAACAACTCCTCCACCAACAACCACCCCTGAGGTGACCACTACCCCCACAGAATCAACAACAGGGGTACCAACAACTACTCCCCCAACCACAACAACTGTTGCTCCAACCACAACCACAACACCAACACCAGTAACGACTACTCCAGGTAAGCTATTATGAAAAATGTGTTGTTATGTTTAGATAAGTATACTTATCAAAACTTTCCCATCTGACAACATAATGTTATACAAAAGATGAAAAAAGATAAAAGAATCTTTAAAAGCAAGTTTAGGAAATGCTTTGGTTTGGATATTTTTCATTTTCTTTAACCTTTCAGTAATTACCATTCTAACATGATACCTTCCATCAGATGGGATTGTACTATGCACACAATTTGAAGTGTTACATAGGTAGGTTATCGCTGCCGTATCCATATCTGCTTACTAACTGAAAATATACTAAGACAATGTTCAAGCTCCACATGAGTAGATGAATGAAAGGTACCAATGGCGTATATCTGAAATGTGCATTAATGAAGACAAGTGTTGTGTAATGCATTTCTATTGCATCTTCCTCAATCCTCCAGTATGTGCATTTATCGAGACCATGGATGACCCCAAGTACATCCCTGACAGTCAGATAGAAGTTAATGTGAAAGGCAGTGATGGAAGCGATGGTCCTGATGTCAGACCCGGTGGTCAGACTTACAATCCACCAGTACCAAAGTCGCCTACTGACCCTAAACCTGAGATCACCATTACACTAGATAAGCAGCCAGTATACTTGGAGAAGGTCAACCTTCCACCTACAACAAATGTGGCTACTGTCACCATCTTGGTGCCCGTCGGAGAAACGCAACAGACTACAACTCCAGGAACCAACCCAACAGATCTGGTACCTGTTGTTGAAAATGTACCAGTTGGTCCAAATGGAGATGTGTCTCTGCCACCATTGCTGAAGGTTTCCAAGATTGTCATTGTTCCTGAATCTGTCAAACCAACACCATCTGGACAGACACCCGACAACTATGTCATTGAGGTCAATGTCCATGCATGTATTGAAGGTAGATATCTTACCTTGCCTCTTACAACAACTCAATAAACAACTTTAGATAAGTTCATTTCTGCTGAATTGATACTTTGATGAAGAGATAATGTTTTGTAAAAAGGCAACTCCATTTTTCCTTGGTAAAAAGAAGGCCTGGAACATTTTGATTCCCCTCTTCATGACCAAGCATTTTTTACTAAACCAGCATGGTAGTATGACCAGTGGGAATTGGCAATAACCCCTATCTGTTTTAAACAGACATGATGGGTGTATCAGCTTAGGAACAAAAATGATTGCTTAAAACACTTATAATCTAATTCAGGTCTGGGCAAATGGTTGATTCTTTTCCGTTTGCATGTACTCCTTTTCGACACTTGCCTTAGGACTACTTGTAAGGGTTTGGATGGGGAAAGTTTTATTATGCATTTTCTTTCTCTTGTCATGGAAGTGGGCAGCATTTAATTGTTAGTCTTCTGGATATGTTGTTACCTTTTAGGGTAATGATTAAAGCCAGCTTGAAAAGATGGGCCTCATGTATATCTTTTCATGGTAGTTGTGTCAGTATATTGGCCGGAAAAATAAATGCTGGTCTATTTTTCATCAAATTTCAAAGTGCCAGTCACGATAAAAATATGCAGTTTCATGAAAGGCTGGCTCTAGTTTTGTAACTAAAAGACACTGGAGGGGAGTTTGTGAAGAGAAGGTAACACCGTTTTATTCCAAAGATACTATCCTGTTATAATAGAAACTTAGCTTTTAAAACAACAGCAGATATGATGAAATATGTTAAGAGAATTAGATTCTAAGAGAAGTCTATTCCTTTAGCCAAGACAACAACTACCACAACAGTGGCAACAACAACACCATCACCAACAACAACTGCTCCACCAACAACTCCTCCACCAACAACCACCCCTGAGGTGACAACTAACCCCACAGAATCAACAACAGGGGTACCAACAACTACTCCCCCAACCACAACAACTGTTGCTCCAACCACAACCACAACACCAAAACCAGTAACGACTACTCCAGGTAAGCTATTATGAAAAATGTGTTGTTATGTTTAGATATGTATACTTATCAAAACTTTCCCATCAGACAACATAATGTTATACAAAAGATGAAAAAAGATAAAAGAATCTTTAAAAGCAAGTTTAGGAAATGCTTTGGTTTGGATATTTTTCATTTTCTTTAACCTTTCAGTAATTACCATTCTAACATGATACCTTCCATCAGATGGGATTGTACTATGCACACAATTTGAAGTGTAACATAGGTAGGTTATCGCTGCGTTATCCATATCTGCTTACTACCTGAAAATGTACTAAGACAATGTTCAAGCTCCACATGAGTAGATGAATGAAAGGTACCAATGGCGTATATCTGAAATGTGCATTTATGAAGACAAGTGTTGTGTAATGCATTTCTATTGCATCTTCCTCAATCCTCCAGTATGTGCATTTATCGAGACCATGGATGACCCCAAGTACATCCCTGACAGTCAGATAGAAGTTAATGTGAAAGGCAGTGATGGAAGCGATGGTCCTGATGTCAGACCCGGTGGTCAGACTTACAATCCACCAGTACCAAAGTCGCCTACTGACCCTAAACCTGAGATCACCATTACACTAGATAAGCAGCCAGTATACTTGGAGAAGGTCAACCTTCCACCTACAACAAATGTGGCTACTGTCACCATCTTGGTGCCCGTCGGAGAAACGCAACAGACTACAACTCCAGGAACCAACCCAACAGATCTGGTACCTGTTGTTGAAAATGTACCAGTTGGTCCAAATGGAGATGTGTCTCTGCCACCATTGCTGAAGGTTTCCAAGATTGTCATTGTTCCTGAATCTGTCAAACCAACACCATCTGGACAGACACCCGACAACTATGTCATTGAGGTCAATGTCCATGCATGTATTGAAGGTAGATATCTTACCTTGCCTCTTACAACAACTCAATAAACAACTTTAGATAAGTTCATTTCTGCTGAATTGATACTTTGATGAAGAGATAATGTTTTGTAAAAAGGCAACTCCATTTTTCCTTGGTAAAAAGAAGGCCTGGAACATTTTGATTCCCCTCTTTATGACCAAGCATTTTTTACTAAACCAGCATGGTAGTATGACCAGTGGGAATTGGCAATAGCCCCTATCTGTTTTAAACAGACATGATGGGTGTATCAGCTTAGGAACAAAAATGATTGCTTAAAACACTTATAATCTAATTCAGGTCTGGGCAAATGGTTGATTCTTTTCCGTTTGCATGTACTCCTTTTCGAAACTTGCCTTAGGACTACTTGTAAGTGTTTGGATGGGGAAAGTTTTATTATGCATTTTCTTTCTCTTGTCATGGAAGTGGGCAGCATTTAATTGTTAGTCTTCTGGATATGTTGTTACCTTTTAGGGTAATGGTTAAAGCCAGCTTGAAAAGATGGGCCTCATGTATATCTTTTCATGGTAGTTGTGTCAGTATATTGGCCGGAAAAATAAATGCTGGTCTATTTTTCATCAAATTTCAAAGTGCCAGTCACGATAAAAATATGCAGTTTCATGAAAGGCTGGCTCTAGTTTTGTAACTAAAAGACACTGGAGGGGAGTTTGTGAAGAGAAGGTAACACCGTTTTATTCCAAAGATACTATCCTGTTATAATAGAAACTTAGCTTTTAAAACAACAGCAGATTTGATGAAATATGTTAAGTGAATTAGATTCTAAGAGAAGTTTATTCCTTTAGCCAAGACAACAACTACCACAACAGTGGCAACAACAACACCATCACCAACAACAACACCATCACCAACAACAACTGCTCCACCAACAACTCCTCCACCAACAACCACCACTGAGGGGACAATTAACCCCACAGAATCAACAACAGGGGTACCAACAACTACTCCCCCAACCACAACTGTTGCTCCAACCACAACCACAACACCAAAACCAGTAACGACTACTCCAGGTAAGCTATTATGAAAAATGTGTTGTTATGTTTAGATATGTATACTTATCAAAACTTTCCCATCCGACAACATAATGTTATACAAAAGATGAAAAAAGATAAAAGAATCTTTAAAAGCAAGTTTAGGAAATGCTTTGGTTTGGATATTTTTCATTTCTTTAAACTTTCAGTAATTACCATTCTAACATGATACCTTCCATCAGATGGGATTGTACTATGCACACAATTTGAAGTGTTACATAGGTAGGTTATCGCTGCGGTATCCATAACTGCTTACTACCTGAAAATGTACTAAGACAATGTTCAAGCTCCACATGAGTAGATGAATGAAAGGTACCAATGGCGTATATCTGAAATGTGCATTAATGAAGACAAGTGTTGTGTAATGCATTTCTATTGCATCTTCCTCAATCCTCCAGTATGTGCATTTATTGAGACCATGGATGACCCCAAGTACATCCCTGACAGTCAGATAGAAGTTAATGTGAAAGGCAGTGATGGAAGCGATGGTCCTGATGTCAGACCCGGTGGTCAGACTTACAATCCACCAGTACCAAAGTCGCCTACTGACCCTAAACCTGAGATCACCATTACACTAGATAAGCAGCCAGTATACTTGGAGAAGGTCAACCTTCCACCTACAACAAATGTGGCTACTGTCACCATCTTGGTGCCCGTCGGAGAAACGCAACAGACTACAACTCCAGGAACCAACCCAACAGATCTGGTACCTGTTGTTGAAAATGTACCAGTTGGTCCAAATGGAGATGTGTCTCTGCCACCATTGCTGAAGGTTTCCAAGATTGTCATTGTTCCTGAATCTGTCAAACCAACACCATCTGGACAGACACCCGACAACTATGTCATTGAGGTCAATGTCCATGCATGTATTGAAGGTAGATATCTTACCTTGCCTCTTACAACAACTCAATAAACAACTTTAGATAAGTTCATTTCTGCTGAATTGATACTTTGATGAAGAGATAATGTTTTGTAAAAAGGCAACTCCATTTTTCCTTGGTAAAAAGAAGGCCTGGAACATTTTGATTCCCCTCTTCATGACCAAGCATTTTTTTACTAAACCAGCATGGTAGTATGACCAGTGGGAATTGGCAATAGCCCCTATCTGTTTTAAACAGACATGATGGGTGTATCAGCTTAGGAACAAAAATGATTGCTTAAAACACTTATAATCTAATTCAGGTCTGGGCAAATGGTTGATTCTTTTCCGTTTGCATGTACTCCTTTTCGACACTTGCCTTAGGACTACTTGTAAGGGTTTGGATGCGGAAAGTTTTATTATGCATTTTCTTTCTCTTGTCATGGAAGTGGGCAGCATTTAATTGTTAGTCTTCTGGATATGTTGTTACCTTTTAGGGTAATGATTAAAGCCAGCCTGAAAAGATGGGCCTCATGTATATCTTTTCATGGTAGTTGTGTCAGTATATTGGCCGGAAAAATAAATGCTGGTCTATTTTTCATCAAATTTCATAGTGCCAGTCACGATAAAAATATGCAGTTTCATGAAAGGCTGGCTCTAGTTTTGTAACTAAAAGACACTGGAGGGGAGTTTGTGAAGAGAAGGTAACACCGTTTTATTCCAAAGATACTATCCTGTTATAATAGAAACTTAGCTTTTAAAACAACAGCAGATATGATGAAATATGTTAAGAGAATTAGATTCTAAGAGAAGTTTATTCCTTTAGCCAAGACAACAACTACCACAACAGTGGCAACAACAACACCATCACCAACAACAACTGCTCCACCAACAACTCCTCCACCAACAACCACCCCTGAGGTGACCACTACCCCCACAGAATCAACAACAGGGGTACCAACAACTACTCCCCCAACCACAACAACTGTTGCTCCAACCACAACCACAACACCAAAACCAGTAACGACTACTCCAGGTAAGCTATTATGAAAAATGTGTTGTTATGTTTAGATAAGTATACTTATCAAAACTTTCCCATCTGACAACATAATGTTATACAAAAGATGAAAAAAGATAAAAGAATCTTTAAAAGCAAGTTTAGGAAATGCTTTGGTTTGGATATTTTTCATTTTCTTTAACCTTTCAGTAATTACCATTCTAACATGATACCTTCCATCAGATGGGATTGTACTATGCACACAATTTGAAGTGTTACATAGGTAGGTTATCGCTGCGGTATCCATATCTGCTTACTAACTGAAAATATACTAAGACAATGTTCAAGCTCCACATGAGTAGATGAATGAAAGGTACCAATGGCGTATATCTGAAATGTGCATTTATGAAGACAAGTGTTGTGTAATGCATTTCTATTGCATCTTCCTCAATCCTCCAGTATGTGCATTTATCGAGACCATGGATGACCCCAAGTACATCCCTGACAGTCAGATAGAAGTTAATGTGAAAGGCAGTGATGGAAGCAATGGTCCTGATGTCAGACCCGGTGGTCAGACTTACAATCCACCAGTACCAAAGTCGCCTACTGACCCTAAACCTGAGATCACCATTACACTAGATAAGCAGCCAGTATACTTGGAGAAGGTCAACCTTCCACCTACAACAAATGTGGCTACTGTCACCATCTTGGTGCCCGTCGGAGAAACGCAACAGACTACAACTCCAGGAACCAACCCAACAGATCTGGTACCTGTTGTTGAAAATGTACCAGTTGGTCCAAATGGAGATGTGTCTCTGCCACCATTGCTGAAGGTTTCCAAGATTGTCATTGTTCCTGAATCTGTCAAACCAACACCATCTGGACAGACACCCGACAACTATGTCATTGAGGTCAATGTCCATGCATGTATTGAAGGTAGATATCTTACCTTGCCTCTTACAACAACTCAATAAACAACTTTAGATAAGTTCATTTCTGCTGAATTGATACTTTGATGAAGAGATAATGTTTTGTAAAAAGGCAACTCCATTTTTCCTTGGTAAAAAGAAGGCCTGGAACATTTTGATTCCCCTCTTCATGACCAAGCATTTTTTACTAAACCAGCATGGTAGTATGACCAGTGGGAATTGGCAATAACCCCTATCTGTTTTAAACAGACATGATGGGTGTATCAGCTTAGGAACAAAAATGATTGCTTAAAACACTTATAATCTAATTCAGGTCTGGGCAAATGGTTGATTCTTTTCCGTTTGCATGTACTCCTTTTCGAAACTTGCCTTAGGACTACTTGTAAGGGTTTGGATGGGGAAAGTTTTATTATGCATTTTCTTTCTCTTGTCATGGAAGTGGGCAGCATTTAATTGTTAGTCTTCTGGATATGTTGTTACCTTTTAGGGTAATGATTAAAGCCAGCTTGAAAAGATGGGCCTCATGTATATCTTTTCATGGTAGTTGTGTCAGTATATTGGCCGGAAAAATAAATGCTGGTCTATTTTTCATCAAATTTCAAAGTGCCAGTCACGATAAAAATATGCAGTTTCATGAAAGGCTGGCTCTAGTTTTGTAACTAAAAGACACTGGAGGGGAGTTTGTGAAGAGAAGGTAACACCGTTTTATTCCAAAAATACTATCCTGTTATAATAGAAACTTAGCTTTTAAAACAACAGCAGATTTGATGAAATATGTTAAGTGAATTAGATTCTAAGAGAAGTTTATTCCTTTAGCCAAGACAACAACTACCACAACAGTGGCAACAACAACACCATCACCAACAACAACACCATCACCAACAACAACTGCTCCACCAACAACTCCTCCACCAACAACCACCACTGAGGGGACAATTAACCCCACAGAATCAACAACAGGGGTACCAACAACTACTCCCCCAACCACAACAACTGTTGCTCCAACCACAACCACAACACCAAAACCAGTAACGACTACTCCAGGTAAGCTATTATGAAAAATGTGTTGTTATGTTTAGATATGTATACTTATCAAAACTTTCCCATCAGACAACATAATGTTATACAAAAGATGAAAAAAGATAAAAGAATCTTTAAAAGCAAGTTTAGGAAATGCTTTGGTTTGGATATTTTTCATTTCTTTAACCTTTCAGTAATTACCATTCTAACATGATACCTTCCATCAGATGGGATTGTACTATGCACACAATTTGAAGTGTTACATAGGTAGGTTATCGCTGCGGTATCCATAACTGCTTACTACCTGAAAATGTACTAAGACAATGTTCAAGCTCCACATGAGTAGATGAATGAAAGGTACCAATGGCGTATATCTGAAATGTGCATTAATGAAGACAAGTGTTGTGTAATGCATTTCTATTGCATCTTCCTCAATCCTCCAGTATGTGCATTTATCGAGACCATGGATGACCCCAAGTACATCCCTGACAGTCAGATAGAAGTTAATGTGAAAGGCAGTGATGGAAGCGATGGTCCTGATGTCAGACCCGGTGGTCAGACTTACAATCCACCAGTACCAAAGTCGCCTACTGACCCTAAACCTGAGATCACCATTACACTAGATAAGCAGCCAGTATACTTGGAGAAGGTCAACCTTCCACCTACAACAAATGTGGCTACTGTCACCATCTTGGTGCCCGTCGGAGAAACGCAACAGACTACAACTCCAGGAACCAACCCAACAGATCTGGTACCTGTTGTTGAAAATGTACCAGTTGGTCCAAATGGAGATGTGTCTCTGCCACCATTGCTGAAGGTTTCCAAGATTGTCATTGTTCCTGAATCTGTCAAACCAACACCATCTGGACAGACACCCGACAACTATGTCATTGAGGTCAATGTCCATGCATGTATTGAAGGTAGATATCTTACCTTGCCTCTTACAACAACTCAATAAACAACTTTAGATAAGTTCATTTCTGCTGAATTGATACTTTGATGAAGAGATAATGTTTTGTAAAAAGGCAACTCCATTTTTCCTTGGTAAAAAGAAGGCCTGGAACATTTTGATTCCCCTCTTCATGACCAAGCATTTTTTACTAAACCAGCATGGTAGTATGACCAGTGGGAATTGGCAATAGCCCCTATCTGTTTTAAACAGACATGATGGGTGTATCAGCTTAGGAACAAAAATGATTGCTTAAAACACTTATAATCTAATTCAGGTCTGGGCAAATGGTTGATTCTTTTCCGTTTGCATGTACTCCTTTTCGACACTTGCCTTAGGACTACTTGTAAGGGTTTGGATGGGGAAAGTTTTATTATGCATTTTCTTTCTCTTGTCATGGAAGTGGGCAGCATTTAATTGTTAGTCTTCTGGATATGTTGTTACCTTTTAGGGCAATGATTAAAGCCAGCTTGAAAAGATGGGCCTCATGTATATCTTTTCATGGTAGTTGTGTCAGTATATTGGCCGGAAAAATAAATGCTGGTCTATTTTTCATCAAATTTCAAAGTGCCAGTCACGATAAAAATATGCAGTTTCATGAAAGGCTGGCTCTAGTTTTGTAACTAAAAGACACTGGAGGGGAGTTTGTGAAGAGAAGGTAACACCGTTTTATTCCAAAGATACTATCCTGTTATAATAGAAACTTAGCTTTTAGAACAACAGCAGATTTGATGAAATATGTTAAGTGAATTAGATTCTAAGAGAAGTTTATTCCTTTAGCCAAGACAACAACTACCACAACAGTGGCAACAACAACACCATCACCAACAACAACACCATCACCAACAACAACTGCTCCACCAACAACTCCTCCACCAACAACCACCCCTGAGGTGACAATTAACCCCACAGAATCAACAACAGGGGTACCAACAACTACTCCCCCAACCACAACAACTGTTGCTCCAACCACAACCACAACACCAAAACCAGTAACGACTACTCCAGGTAAGCTATTATGAAAAATGTGTTGTTATGTTTAGATATGTATACTTATCAAAACTTTCCCATCAGACAACATAATGTAATACAAAAGATGAAAAAAGATAAAAGAATCTTTAAAAGCAAGTTTAGGAAATGCTTTGGTTTGGATATTTTTCATTTTCTTTAACCTTTCAGTAATTACCATTCTAACATGATACCTTCCATCAGATGGGATTGTACTATGCACACAATTTGAAGTGTAACATAGGTAGGTTATCGCTGCGGTATCCATATCTGCTTACTACCTGAAAATGTACTAAGACAATGTTCAAGCTCCACATGAGTAGATGAATGAAAGGTACCAATGGCGTATATCTGAAATGTGCATTAATGAAGACAAGTGTTGTGTAATGCATTTCTATTGCATCTTCCTCAATCCTCCAGTATGTGCATTTATCGAGACCATGGATGACCCCAAGTACATCCCTGACAGTCAGATAGAAGTTAATGTGAAAGGCAGTGATGGAAGCGATGGTCCTGATGTCAGACCCGGTGGTCAGACTTACAATCCACCAGTACCAAAGTCGCCTACTGACCCTAAACCTGAGATCACCATTACACTAGATAAGCAGCCAGTATACTTGGAGAAGGTCAACCTTCCACCTACAACAAATGTGGCTACTGTCACCATCTTGGTGCCCGTCGGAGAAACGCAACAGACTACAACTCCAGGAACCAACCCAACAGATCTGGTACCTGTTGTTGAAAATGTACCAGTTGGTCCAAATGGGGATGTGTCTCTGCCACCATTGCTGAAGGTTTCCAAGATTGTTATTGTTCCTGAATCTGTCAAACCAACACCATCTGGACAGACACCCGACAACTATGTCATTGAGGTCAATGTCCATGCATGTATTGAAGGTAGATATCTCACCTTGCCTCTTACAACAACTCAATAAACAACTTTAGATAAGTTCATTTCTGCTGAATTGATACTTTGATGAAGAGATAATGTTTTGTAAAAAGGCAACTCCATTTTTCCTTGGTAAAAAGAAGGCCTGGAACATTTTGATTCCCCTCTTCATGACCAAGCATTTTTTACTAAACCAGCATGGTAGTATGACCAGTGGGAATTGGCAATAGCCCCTATCTGTTTTAAACAGACATGATGGGTGTATCAGCTTAGGAACAAAAATGATTGCTTAAAACACTTATAATCTAATTCAGGTCTGGGCAAATGGTTGATTCTTTTCCGTTTGCATGTACTCCTTTTCGACACTTGCCTTAGGACTACTTGTAAGGGTTTGGATGGGGAAAGTTTTATTATGCATTTTCTTTCTCTTGTCATGGAAGTGGGCAGCATTTCATTGTTAGTCTTCTGGATATGTTGTTACCTTTTAGGGTAATGATTAAAGCCAGCTTGAAAAGATGGGCCTCATGTATATCTTTTCATGGTAGTTGTGTCAGTATATTGGCCGGAAAAATAAATGCTGGTCTATTTTTCATCAAATTTCAAAGTGCCAGTCACGATAAAAATATGCAGTTTCATGAAAGGCTGGCTCTAGTTTTGTAACTAAAAGACACTTGAGGGGAGTTTGTGAAGAGAAGGTAACACCGTTTTATTCCAAAGATACTATCCTGTTATAATTGAAACTTAGCTTTTAAAACAACAGCAGATTTGATGAAATATGTTAAGTGAATTAGATTCTAAGAGAAGTTTATTCCTTTAGCCAAGACAACAACTACCACAACAGTGGCAACAACAACACCATCACCAACAACAACACCATCACCAACAACAACTGCTCCACCAACAACTCCTCCACCAACAACCACCACTGAGGGGACAATTAACCCCACAGAATCAACAACAGGGGTACCAACAACTACTCCCCCAACCACAACAACTGTTGCTCCAACCACAACCACAACACCAAAACCAGTAACGACTACTCCAGGTAAGCTATTATGAAAAATGTGTTGTTATGTTTAGATATGTATACTTATCAAAACTTTCCCATCAGACAACATAATGTTATACAAAAGATGAAAAGAGATAAAAGAATCTTTAAAAGCAAGTTTAGGAAATGCTTTGGTTTGGATATTTTTCATTTCTTTAACCTTTCAGTAATTACCATTCTAACATGATACCTTCCATCAGATGGGATTGTACTATGCACACAATTTGAAGTGTTAAATAGGTAGGTTATCGCTACGGTATCCATAACTGCTTACTACCTGAAAATGTACTAAGACAATGTTCAAGCTCCACATGAGTAGATGAATGAAAGGTACCAATGGCGTATATCTGAAATGTGCATTAATGAAGATAAGTGTTGTGTAATGCATTTCTATTGCATCTTCCTCAATCCTCCAGTATGTGCATTTATCGAGACCATGGATGACCCCAAGTACATCCCTGACAGTCAGATAGAAGTTAATGTGAAAGGCAGTGATGGAAGCGATGGTCCTGATGTCAGACCCGGCGGTCAGACTTACAATCCACCAGTACCAAAGTCGCCTACTGACCCCAAACCTGAGATCACCATTACACTAGATAAGCAGCCAGTATACTTGGAGAAGGTCAACCTTCCACCTACAACAAATGTGGCTACTGTCACCATCTTAGTGCCTGTCGGAGAAACGCAACAGACTACAACTCCAGGAACCAACCCAACAGATCTAGTACCTGTTGTTGAAAATGTACCAGTTGGTCCAAATGGAGATGTGTCTCTGCCACCATTGCTGAAGGTTTCCAAGATTGTCATTGTTCCTGAATCTGTCAAACCAACACCATCTGGACAGACACCCGACAACTATGCCATTGAGGTCAATGTCCATGCATGTATTGAAGGTAGATATCTTACCTTGCCTCTTACAACAACTCAATAAACAACTTTAGATAAGTTCATTTCTGCTGAATTGATACTTTGATGAAGAGATAATGTTTTGTAAAAAGGCAACTCCATTTTTCCTTGGTAAAAAGAAGGCCTGGAACATTTTGATTCCCCTCTTCATGACCAAGCATTTTTTACTAAACCAGCATGGTAGTATGACCAGTGGGAATTGGCAATAACCCCTATCTGTTTTAAACAGACATGATGGGTGTATCAGCTTAGGAACAAAAATGATTGCTTAAAACACTTATAATCTAATTCAGGTCTGGGCAAATGGTTGATTCTTTTCCGTTTGCATGTACTCCTTTTCGAAACTTGCCTTAGGACTACTTGTAAGGGTTTGGATGGGGAAAGTTTTATTATGCATTTTCTTTCTCTTGTCATGGAAGTGGGCAGCATTTAATTGTTAGTCTTCTGGATATGTTGTTACCTTTTAGGGTAATGATTAAAGCCAGCTTGAAAAGATGGGCCTCATGTATATCTTTTCATGGTAGTTGTGTCAGTATATTGGCCGGAAAAATAAATGCTGGTCTATTTTTCATCAAATTTCAAAGTGCCAGTCACGATAAAAATATGCAGTTTCATGAAAGGCTGGCTCTAGTTTTGTAACTAAAAGACACTGGAGGGGAGTTTGTGAAGAGAAGGTAACACCGTTTTATTCCAAAGATACTATCCTGTTATAATAGAAACTTAGCTTTTAAAACAACAGCAGATTTGATGAAATATGTTAAGTGAATTAGATTCTAAGAGAAGTTTATTCCTTTAGCCAAGACAACAACTACCACAACAGTGGCAACAACAACACCATCACCAACAACAACACCATCACCAACAACAACTGCTCCACCAACAACTCCTCCACCAACAACCACCACTGAGGGGACAATTAACCCCACAGAATCAACAACAGGGGTACCAACAACTACTCCCCCAACCACAACAACTGTTGCTCCAACCACAACCACAACACCAAAACCAGTAACGACTACTCCAGGTAAGCTATTATGAAAAATGTGTTGTTATGTTTAGATATGTATACTTATCAAAACTTTCCCATCAGACAACATAATGTTATACAAAAGATGAAAAAAGATAAAAGAATCTTTAAAAGCAAGTTTAGGAAATGCTTTGGTTTGGATATTTTTCATTTCTTTAACCTTTCAGTAATTACCATTCTAACATGATACCTTCCATCAGATGGGATTGTACTATGCACACAATTTGAAGTGTTACATAGGTAGGTTATCGCTGCGGTATCCATAACTGCTTACTACCTGAAAATGTACTAAGACAATGTTCAAGCTCCACATGAGTAGATGAATGAAAGGTACCAATGGCGTATATCTGAAATGTGCATTAATGAAGACAAGTGTTGTGTAATGCATTTCTATTGCATCTTCCTCAATCCTCCAGTATGTGCATTTATCGAGACCATGGATGACCCCAAGTACATCCCTGACAGTCAGATAGAAGTTAATGTGAAAGGCAGTGATGGAAGCGATGGTCCTGATGTCAGACCCGGTGGTCAGACTTACAATCCACCAGTACCAAAGTCGCCTACTGACCCTAAACCTGAGATCACCATTACACTAGATAAGCAGCCAGTATACTTGGAGAAGGTCAACCTTCCACCTACAACAAATGTGGCTACTGTCACCATCTTGGTGCCCGTCGGAGAAACGCAACAGACTACAACTCCAGGAACCAACCCAACAGATCTGGTACCTGTTGTTGAAAATGTACCAGTTGGTCCAAATGGAGATGTGTCTCTGCCACCATTGCTGAAGGTTTCCAAGATTGTCATTGTTCCTGAATCTGTCAAACCAACACCATCTGGACAGACACCCGACAACTATGTCATTGAGGTCAATGTCCATGCATGTATTGAAGGTAGATATCTTACCTTGCCTCTTACAACAACTCAATAAACAACTTTAGATAAGTTCATTTCTGCTGAATTGATACTTTGATGAAGAGATAATGTTTTGTAAAAAGGCAACTCCATTTTTCCTTGGTAAAAAGAAGGCCTGGAACATTTTGATTCCCCTCTTCATGACCAAGCATTTTTTACTAAACCAGCATGGTAGTATGACCAGTGGGAATTGGCAATAGCCCCTATCTGTTTTAAACAGACATGATGGGTGTATCAGCTTAGGAACAAAAATGATTGCTTAAAACACTTATAATCTAATTCAGGTCTGGGCAAATGGTTGATTCTTTTCCGTTTGCATGTACTCCTTTTCGACACTTGCCTTAGGACTACTTGTAAGGGTTTGGATGGGGAAAGTTTTATTATGCATTTTCTTTCTCTTGTCATGGAAGTGGGCAGCATTTAATTGTTAGTCTTCTGGATATGTTGTTACCTTTTAGGGCAATGATTAAAGCCAGCTTGAAAAGATGGGCCTCATGTATATCTTTTCATGGTAGTTGTGTCAGTATATTGGCCGGAAAAATAAATGCTGGTCTATTTTTCATCAAATTTCAAAGTGCCAGTCACGATAAAAATATGCAGTTTCATGAAAGGCTGGCTCTAGTTTTGTAACTAAAAGACACTGGAGGGGAGTTTGTGAAGAGAAGGTAACACCGTTTTATTCCAAAGATACTATCCTGTTATAATAGAAACTTAGCTTTTAGAACAACAGCAGATTTGATGAAATATGTTAAGTGAATTAGATTCTAAGAGAAGTTTATTCCTTTAGCCAAGACAACAACTACCACAACAGTGGCAACAACAACACCATCACCAACAACAACACCATCACCAACAACAACTGCTCCACCAACAACTCCTCCACCAACAACCACCCCTGAGGTGACAATTAACCCCACAGAATCAACAACAGGGGTACCAACAACTACTCCCCCAACCACAACAACTGTTGCTCCAACCACAACCACAACACCAAAACCAGTAACGACTACTCCAGGTAAGCTATTATGAAAAATGTGTTGTTATGTTTAGATATGTATACTTATCAAAACTTTCCCATCAGACAACATAATGTAATACAAAAGATGAAAAAAGATAAAAGAATCTTTAAAAGCAAGTTTAGGAAATGCTTTGGTTTGGATATTTTTCATTTTCTTTAACCTTTCAGTAATTACCATTCTAACATGATACCTTCCATCAGATGGGATTGTACTATGCACACAATTTGAAGTGTAACATAGGTAGGTTATCGCTGCGGTATCCATATCTGCTTACTACCTGAAAATGTACTAAGACAATGTTCAAGCTCCACATGAGTAGATGAATGAAAGGTACCAATGGCGTATATCTGAAATGTGCATTAATGAAGACAAGTGTTGTGTAATGCATTTCTATTGCATCTTCCTCAATCCTCCAGTATGTGCATTTATCGAGACCATGGATGACCCCAAGTACATCCCTGACAGTCAGATAGAAGTTAATGTGAAAGGCAGTGATGGAAGCGATGGTCCTGATGTCAGACCCGGTGGTCAGACTTACAATCCACCAGTACCAAAGTCGCCTACTGACCCTAAACCTGAGATCACCATTACACTAGATAAGCAGCCAGTATACTTGGAGAAGGTCAACCTTCCACCTACAACAAATGTGGCTACTGTCACCATCTTGGTGCCCGTCGGAGAAACGCAACAGACTACAACTCCAGGAACCAACCCAACAGATCTGGTACCTGTTGTTGAAAATGTACCAGTTGGTCCAAATGGAGATGTGTCTCTGCCACCATTGCTGAAGGTTTCCAAGATTGTTATTGTTCCTGAATCTGTCAAACCAACACCATCTGGACAGACACCCGACAACTATGTCATTGAGGTCAATGTCCATGCATGTATTGAAGGTAGATATCTCACCTTGCCTCTTACAACAACTCAATAAACAACTTTAGATAAGTTCATTTCTGCTGAATTGATACTTTGATGAAGAGATAATGTTTTGTAAAAAGGCAACTCCATTTTTCCTTGGTAAAAAGAAGGCCTGGAACATTTTGATTCCCCTCTTCATGACCAAGCATTTTTTACTAAACCAGCATGGTAGTATGACCAGTGGGAATTGGCAATAGCCCCTATCTGTTTTAAACAGACATGATGGGTGTATCAGCTTAGGAACAAAAATGATTGCTTAAAACACTTATAATCTAATTCAGGTCTGGGCAAATGGTTGATTCTTTTCCGTTTGCATGTACTCCTTTTCGACACTTGCCTTAGGACTACTTGTAAGGGTTTGGATGGGGAAAGTTTTATTATGCATTTTCTTTCTCTTGTCATGGAAGTGGGCAGCATTTCATTGTTAGTCTTCTGGATATGTTGTTACCTTTTAGGGTAATGATTAAGGCCAGCTTGAAAAGATGGGCCTCATGTATATCTTTTCATGGTAGTTGTGTCAGTATATTGGCCGGAAAAATAAATGCTGGTCTATTTCTCATCAAATTTCAAAGTGCCAGTCACGATAAAAATATGCAGTTTCATGAAAGGCTGGCTCTAGTTTTGTAACTAAAAGACACTTGAGGGGAGTTTGTGAAGAGAAGGTAACACCGTTTTATTCCAAAGATACTATCCTGTTATAATTGAAACTTAGCTTTTAAAACAACAGCAGATTTGATGAAATATGTAAAGTGAATTAGATTCTAAGAGAAGTTTATTCCTTTAGCCAAGACAACAACTACCACAACAGTGGCAACAACAACACCATCACCAACAACAACACCATCACCAACAACAACTGCTCCACCAACAACTCCTCCACCAACAACCACCACTGAGGGGACAATTAACCCCACAGAATCAACAACAGGGGTACCAACAACTACTCCCCCAACCACAACAACTGTTGCTCCAACCACAACCACAACACCAAAACCAGTAACGACTACTCCAGGTAAGCTATTATGAAAAATGTGTTGTTATGTTTAGATATGTATACTTATCAAAACTTTCCCATCAGACAACATAATGTTATACAAAAGATGAAAAGAGATAAAAGAATCTTTAAAAGCAAGTTTAGGAAATGCTTTGGTTTGGATATTTTTCATTTCTTTAACCTTTCAGTAATTACCATTCTAACATGATACCTTCCATCAGATGGGATCGTACTATGCACACAATTTGAAGTGTTAAATAGGTAGGTTATCGCTACGGTATCCATAACTGCTTACTACCTGAAAATGTACTAAGACAATGTTCAAGCTCCACATGAGTAGATGAATGAAAGGTACCAATGGCGTATATCTGAAATGTGCATTAATGAAGATAAGTGTTGTGTAATGCATTTCTATTGCATCTTCCTCAATCCTCCAGTATGTGCATTTATCGAGACCATGGATGACCCCAAGTACATCCCTGACAGTCAGATAGAAGTTAATGTGAAAGGCAGTGATGGAAGCGATGGTCCTGATGTCAGACCCGGCGGTCAGACTTACAATCCACCAGTACCAAAGTCGCCTACTGACCCTAAACCTGAGATCACCATTACACTAGATAAGCAGCCAGTATACTTGGAGAAGGTCAACCTTCCACCTACAACAAATGTGGCTACTGTCACCATCTTGGTGCCCGTCGGAGAAACGCAACAGACTACAACTCCAGGAACCAACCCAACAGATCTGGTACCTGTTGTTGAAAATGTACCAGTTGGTCCAAATGGAGATGTGTCTCTGCCACCATTGCTGAAGGTTTCCAAGATTGTCATTGTTCCTGAATCTGTCAAACCAACACCATCTGGACAGACACCCGACAACTATGTCATTGAGGTCAATGTCCATGCATGTATTGAAGGTAGATATCTTACCTTGCCTCTTACAACAACTCAATAAACAACTTTAGATAAGTTCATTTCTGCTGAATTGATACTTTGATGAAGAGATAATGTTTTGTAAAAAGGCAACTCCATTTTTCCTTGGTAAAAAGAAGGCCTGGAACATTTTGATTCCCCTCTTCATGACCAAGCATTTTTTACTAAACCAGCATGGTAGTATGACCAGTGGGAATTGGCAATAGCCCCTATCTGTTTTAAACAGACATGATGGGTGTATCAGCTTAGGAACAAAAATGATTGCTTAAAACACTTATAATCTAATTCAGGTCTGGGCAAATGGTTGATTCTTTTCCGTTTGCATGTACTCCTTTTCGACACTTGCCTTAGGACTACTTGTAAGGGTTTGGATGGGGAAAGTTTTATTATGCATTTTCTTTCTCTTGTCATGGAAGTGGGCAGCATTTAATTGTTAGTCTTCTGGATATGTTGTTACCTTTTAGGGCAATGATTAAAGCCAGCTTGAAAAGATGGGCCTCATGTATATCTTTTCATGGTAGTTGTGTCAGTATATTGGCCGGAAAAATAAATGCTGGTCTATTTTTCATCAAATTTCAAAGTGCCAGTCACGATAAAAATATGCAGTTTCATGAAAGGCTGGCTCTAGTTTTGTAACTAAAAGACACTGGAGGGGAGTTTGTGAAGAGAAGGTAACACCGTTTTATTCCAAAGATACTATCCTGTTATAATAGAAACTTAGCTTTTAGAACAACAGCAGATTTGATGAAATATGTTAAGTGAATTAGATTCTAAGAGAAGTTTATTCCTTTAGCCAAGACAACAACTACCACAACAGTGGCAACAACAACACCATCACCAACAACAACACCATCACCAACAACAACTGCTCCACCAACAACTCCTCCACCAACAACCACCCCTGAGGTGACAATTAACCCCACAGAATCAACAACAGGGGTACCAACAACTACTCCCCCAACCACAACAACTGTTGCTCCAACCACAACCACAACACCAAAACCAGTAACGACTACTCCAGGTAAGCTATTATGAAAAATGTGTTGTTATGTTTAGATATGTATACTTATCAAAACTTTCCCATCAGACAACATAATGTAATACAAAAGATGAAAAAAGATAAAAGAATCTTTAAAAGCAAGTTTAGGAAATGCTTTGGTTTGGATATTTTTCATTTTCTTTAACCTTTCAGTAATTACCATTCTAACATGATACCTTCCATCAGATGGGATTGTACTATGCACACAATTTGAAGTGTAACATAGGTAGGTTATCGCTGCGGTATCCATATCTGCTTACTACCTGAAAATGTACTAAGACAATGTTCAAGCTCCACATGAGTAGATGAATGAAAGGTACCAATGGCGTATATCTGAAATGTGCATTAATGAAGACAAGTGTTGTGTAATGCATTTCTATTGCATCTTCCTCAATCCTCCAGTATGTGCATTTATCGAGACCATGGATGACCCCAAGTACATCCCTGACAGTCAGATAGAAGTTAATGTGAAAGGCAGTGATGGAAGCGATGGTCCTGATGTCAGACCCGGTGGTCAGACTTACAATCCACCAGTACCAAAGTCGCCTACTGACCCTAAACCTGAGATCACCATTACACTAGATAAGCAGCCAGTATACTTGGAGAAGGTCAACCTTCCACCTACAACAAATGTGGCTACTGTCACCATCTTGGTGCCCGTCGGAGAAACGCAACAGACTACAACTCCAGGAACCAACCCAACAGATCTGGTACCTGTTGTTGAAAATGTACCAGTTGGTCCAAATGGAGATGTGTCTCTGCCACCATTGCTGAAGGTTTCCAAGATTGTTATTGTTCCTGAATCTGTCAAACCAACACCATCTGGACAGACACCCGACAACTATGTCATTGAGGTCAATGTCCATGCATGTATTGAAGGTAGATATCTCACCTTGCCTCTTACAACAACTCAATAAACAACTTTAGATAAGTTCATTTCTGCTGAATTGATACTTTGATGAAGAGATAATGTTTTGTAAAAAGGCAACTCCATTTTTCCTTGGTAAAAAGAAGGCCTGGAACATTTTGATTCCCCTCTTCATGACCAAGCATTTTTTACTAAACCAGCATGGTAGTATGACCAGTGGGAATTGGCAATAGCCCCTATCTGTTTTAAACAGACATGATGGGTGTATCAGCTTAGGAACAAAAATGATTGCTTAAAACACTTATAATCTAATTCAGGTCTGGGCAAATGGTTGATTCTTTTCCGTTTGCATGTACTCCTTTTCGACACTTGCCTTAGGACTACTTGTAAGGGTTTGGATGGGGAAAGTTTTATTATGCATTTTCTTTCTCTTGTCATGGAAGTGGGCAGCATTTCATTGTTAGTCTTCTGGATATGTTGTTACCTTTTAGGGTAATGATTAAGGCCAGCTTGAAAAGATGGGCCTCATGTATATCTTTTCATGGTAGTTGTGTCAGTATATTGGCCGGAAAAATAAATGCTGGTCTATTTCTCATCAAATTTCAAAGTGCCAGTCACGATAAAAATATGCAGTTTCATGAAAGGCTGGCTCTAGTTTTGTAACTAAAAGACACTTGAGGGGAGTTTGTGAAGAGAAGGTAACACCGTTTTATTCCAAAGATACTATCCTGTTATAATTGAAACTTAGCTTTTAAAACAACAGCAGATTTGATGAAATATGTAAAGTGAATTAGATTCTAAGAGAAGTTTATTCCTTTAGCCAAGACAACAACTACCACAACAGTGGCAACAACAACACCATCACCAACAACAACACCATCACCAACAACAACTGCTCCACCAACAACTCCTCCACCAACAACCACCACTGAGGGGACAATTAACCCCACAGAATCAACAACAGGGGTACCAACAACTACTCCCCCAACCACAACAACTGTTGCTCCAACCACAACCACAACACCAAAACCAGTAACGACTACTCCAGGTAAGCTATTATGAAAAATGTGTTGTTATGTTTAGATATGTATACTTATCAAAACTTTCCCATCAGACAACATAATGTTATACAAAAGATGAAAAGAGATAAAAGAATCTTTAAAAGCAAGTTTAGGAAATGCTTTGGTTTGGATATTTTTCATTTCTTTAACCTTTCAGTAATTACCATTCTAACATGATACCTTCCATCAGATGGGATCGTACTATGCACACAATTTGAAGTGTTAAATAGGTAGGTTATCGCTACGGTATCCATAACTGCTTACTACCTGAAAATGTACTAAGACAATGTTCAAGCTCCACATGAGTAGATGAATGAAAGGTACCAATGGCGTATATCTGAAATGTGCATTAATGAAGATAAGTGTTGTGTAATGCATTTCTATTGCATCTTCCTCAATCCTCCAGTATGTGCATTTATCGAGACCATGGATGACCCCAAGTACATCCCTGACAGTCAGATAGAAGTTAATGTGAAAGGCAGTGATGGAAGCGATGGTCCTGATGTCAGACCCGGCGGTCAGACTTACAATCCACCAGTACCAAAGTCGCCTACTGACCCCAAACCTGAGATCACCATTACACTAGATAAGCAGCCAGTATACTTGGAGAAGGTCAACCTTCCACCTACAACAAATGTGGCTACTGTCACCATCTTAGTGCCTGTCGGAGAAACGCAACAGACTACAACTCCAGGAACCAACCCAACAGATCTAGTACCTGTTGTTGAAAATGTACCAGTTGGTCCAAATGGAGATGTGTCTCTGCCACCATTGCTGAAGGTTTCCAAGATTGTCATTGTTCCTGAATCTGTCAAACCAACACCATCTGGACAGACACCCGACAACTATGCCATTGAGGTCAATGTCCATGCATGTATTGAAGGTAGATATCTTACCTTGCCTCTTACAACAACTCAATAAACAACTTTAGATAAGTTCATTTCTGCTGAATTGATACTTTGATGAAGAGATAATGTTTTGTAAAAAGGCAACTCCATTTTTCCTTGGTAAAAAGAAGGCCTGGAACATTTTGATTCCCCTCTTCATGACCAAGCATTTTTTACTAAACCAGCATGGTAGTATGACCAGTGGGAATTGGCAATAGCCCCTATCTGTTTTAAACAGACATGATGGGTGTATCAGCTTAGGAACAAAAATGATTGCTTAAAACACTTATAATCTAATTCAGGTCTGGGCAAATGGTTGATTCTTTTCCGTTTGCATGTACTCCTTTTTGACACTTGCCTTAGGACTACTTGTAAGGGTTTGGATGGGGAAAGTTTTATTATGCATTTTCTTTCTCTTGTCATGGAAGTGGGCAGCATTTAATTGTTAGTCTTCTGGACATGTTGTTACCTTTAAGGGTAATGATTAAAGCCAGCTTGAAAAGATGGGCCTCATGTTTATCTTTTTATGGTAGTTGTGTCAGTATATTGGCCGGAAAAATAAATGCTGGTCTATTTTTCATCAAATTTCAAAGTGTCAGTCACGATAAAAATATGCAGTTTCATGAAAGGCTGGCTCTAGTTTTGTAACTAAAAGACACTGGAGGGAAGTTTGTGAAGAGAAGGTAACACCTTTTTTTTCCAAAGATACTATCCTGTTATAATAGAAACTTAGCTTTTAAAACAACAGCAGATTTGATGAAATATGTTAAGTGAATTAGATTCTAAGAGAAGTTTATTCCTTTAGCCAAGACAACAACTACCACAACAGTGGCAACAACAACACCATCACCAACAACAACACCATCACCAACAACAACTGCTCCACCAACAACTCCTCCACCAACAACCACCACCCCTGAGGTGACAATTAACCCCACAGAATCAACAACAGGGGTACCAACAACTACTCCCCCAACCACAACAACTGTTGCTCCAACCACAACCACAACACCAAAACCAATAACGACTACTCCAGGTAAGCTATTATGAAAAATGTGTTGTTATGTTTAGATATGTATACTTATCAAAACTTTCCCATCAGACAACATAATGTTATACAAAAGATGAAAAAAGATAAAAGAATCTTTAAAAGCAAGTTTAGGAAATGCTTTGGTTTGGATATTTTTCATTTTCTTTAACCTTTCAGTAATTACCATTCTAACATGATACCTTCTATCAGATGGGATTGTACTATGCACACAATTTGAAGTGTTACAAAGGTAGGTTATCGCTGCGGTATCCATAACTGCTTACTACCTGAAAATGTACTAAGACAATGTTCAAGCTCCACATGAGTAGATGAATGAAAGGTACCAATGGCGTATATCTGAAATGTGCATTAATGAAGACAAGTGTTGTGTAATGCATTGCTATTGCATCTTCCTCAATCCTCCAGTATGTGCATTTATCGAGACCATGGATGACCCCAAGTACATCCCTGACAGTCAGATAGAAGTTAATGTGAAAGGCAGTGATGGAAGCGATGGTCCTGATGTCAGACCCGGCGGTCAGACTTACAATCCACCAGTACCAAAGTCGCCTACTGACCCTAAACCTGAGATCACCATTACACTAGATAAGCAGCCAGTATACTTGGAGAAGGTCAACCTTCCACCTACAACAAATGTGGCTACTGTCACCATCTTGGTGCCCGTTGGAGAAACACAACAGACTACAACTCCAGGAACCAACCCAACAGATCTGGTACCTGTTGTTGAAAATGTAGCAGTTGGTCCAAATGGAGATGTGTCTCTGCCACCATTACTGAAGGTTTCCAAGATTGTCATTGTTCCTGAATCTGTCAGACCAACACCATCTGGACAGACACCCGACAACTATGTCATTGAAGTCAATGTCCATGCATGTATTGAAGGTAGATATCTTACCTTGCCTCTTACAACAACTCAATAAACAACTTTAGATAAGTTCATTTTTGCTGAATTGATACTTTGATGAAGAGATACTGCCTAAGGTTTGTGAAAAGGCAACTCCATTTTTCTTTGGTAAAAAGAAGGCCTGGAACATTTTGATTCCCCTCTTCATGACCAATTACCTTTTACTAAACCAGCATGGTAGTATGACCTGTGGGATTTTGCAATAGCGTCTATCTGTTTTAAACAGACATGATGGGTGTATCAGCTTAGGAACAAAACTAATTGCTTCAACACTTATAATCTATCTCAGGTCTAGACAAATAGTTGATTCTTGTCCATTTGCATGTACTCCTTTTCAAAACTTACCTAAGGACTACTTGTGAGGGTTTGGATGGGTAAAGTTTTATTATGCATTTTTTCCTCTTGTCATGGAAGAGGGCAGCATTAAATTGTAAGTCCTTTGGATATTTTGTTACCTTTTATGGTATTTATTAAAGCCAGCTTGAAAGGATGGGCTTCATATATATCTTTTCATGATATTTGTGTCAGTATATTGGGTGGAAAATAAATTCTGATCTATTCTTCATCAAATTTCAAAGTGTCAGTCATGATGAAAATGAGCAGTTTCATGAAAGGCTGGCTCTAGTTTTGTAACTAAAAGACACTGGAGGGGAGTTTGTAAAGAGAAGGGAATACCGTTTTATTCTAAACATACTATCCTGTTACAATATAAACTTAGCATTTAAAACAACAGCAGATTTGATGAAATATGTTAAGTGAATTAGGTTCTAAGAGAAGTTTATTCCTTTAGCCAAGACAACAACTACCACAACAGTGGCAACAACAACACCATCACCAACAACAACGCCATCAGCAACAACAACTCCTCCACCAACAACCACCACTGAAGTGACTACCCCCACAGAATCAACAACAGGGGTACCAACAACTGCTCCCCCAACCACATCAACTGTTGCTCCAACCACAACCACAACACCAAAACCAGAAACTACCACTCCAGGTAAATTGCTTTCTTGTTTTGTATAATCAAAATGAACTCCATGTAAATATTATTTGCCCAGAAAATGGGAGATGAAATTATAGAGGTGCTAGTTTTCATGATATGATGTATCTTTCAATGAATTGATTACTTTTACACTGAAAAGATGTCCTTTAAAAAAGGACACATAGACTTATTGTTTAGTGTATTGGAATATTGTGCAATAAGTCTGTGTGGGTGTAGAACAATAGAAATACACTTACCGATTGAGTTGGAATTTGGAACTATGTTTATTTGTCACATAATCATATCGAGCTGGTTGTATGTTATGGTGCAAACTTGGAAAATATCTACTGACTAACACGTTTTACTGACAATCAAAGTACATGCCCCGGGCAAGACACAAACCCGGACATTGCTGAGATAATTTAGACCATTTGGCCATCAAAGCAAGGTTCTTATTTGTGTTAGTGATACAACTGTAGTATAAACTTTATGTTTATTTTAGCTAAATAAGTGTTTTGATATTTCTCAAAGGATTTGTCAATAATTGCATGTTTGATAACTATTGAAAATGCAATTCACACTTGTAGAGTATATGATTCAATATCATTTATTTTTAAGCATTGTTTTTGGTTAAAATAAATTCAGATTTCCTAAAGCCGTAGGCTTTAGAGTCACATCTAGGTAATAGGTTAAGGGTTTTAACCATTTTAATACCGGGTCATCTAAGATGTCCAACAACTGAATTGGGTGGGGTGCAACATTGTTGAAAAACTATTCCAGAACCTACAACATCCCAGTCAACTACAAAATTGGCAACTACATCAACAACAGCTGCTCCAACGACAACTGCATCACCAACAACATCTACAGGTATGTATACATTCACTCATTCTGTCCCTAAAGTGTATTTTTGAATATGATTTTTTGTAACATTTTGCCATATTGTAGCTTAATCATAATACGTCACCTGGTGCAATCTCACTATTCATGATACTTGGAATATAAATCTTTGCCTGCATTTGTAGAGCACCCATAACCAATAACTCTTATCTGCAAAATATTTTATTACATTTCAGTTTCTACAACAACCGAGAGTATAACCACAACAAAGAAAAGTAAGTGCACGTCTATTATATATTGCCCTTATAATATCTGTTGATATATTGTAGCCTTAGTATAAAGCTGCTGAGAGACATAATCTATGTGCTCTGAAATTAAAAGAAATGCCTTTAAGCTTTTAAGATTTTGAATCAATTCATTGGTATCAGAGATGAAAGGTCTTTAAGATCATTATAGGAATGGTTACATACTCTGACAAGGATGTCAAGGCAAGGCGAACACTAGAATGAGGTTTTAGTAAATAGGCCTGCCAATGAATATATCAATGAGCTCACAGAAACCTATCCTGTGAACCTATGATTTAATTGCAAGTCTAAAATAACTACTTACATACAGACACCATGCTGCTTAAGCTACTGGTTGTGGAAAATACTCATGGATTGCCATCTTAGATAGGAAGAAAATGTTCTAATATGAAATTGAGCTAAATGAGTCAGCCAATCAATGTAATGAACTGTATCTCATATCACTCCATTGTGTTTCAGTGATATGCCAAGAAAATGGTATGAGTTCAGCCTCTGCCATCCCAGACAGCATGATCAAGGTGGATCCAAGCTTCATAGTTGAAGGATCAGTAACAGATCTCAGACCAGGAGGAAAGAAACTTAAACTGAAGGTTGCAAATGCCACACAACCCAAGCCTTACATAGACATTGGTCTTGTACCACTTCCTAGTAAGTGAAATCTTATTTTATATCTGAAGACACAATCAAATATGCCCCATGATCATATGGCTAAACATCAAGTAAATAGAAATATTTGCAAGGAACCATATCTGAAATAAAAAAAAGAATATGAGACAACACTAATGATAAGGATTTGATTTTCTTGTTATAACAATCAAATGATTATTTGTCACATTCCTAAAATGTGTCCACTTGATTCACAGAGACTACGTTACCAATTCTGAATTCATTATTAAAAGAATATTAACATGAACCTAACTCAAATAATAATTTTCATTTAAATATTTTTATAGGGTTAATTGTTATTATGCAACCAAATGTTGTTCTGAAGGTGGTCAGATAATAGGATTCCTCTATCTTTTAGCTATACCAGCCGTGATGCTTGAAGCAGTAAGAGTGACAGGAAATGTGAAGACGGTTACTCTGAAAGTCAAGCAGTCACCATCAGATCCCAGTTTCAAAGATCTGAACAATTATGTCGATGTTGATGCACATGACCTCCTGCGTCTACAACACCCAACTGCAGTTATTTCTGTTAGAGTTGTTCTGACTGACCCTGATGAGATCAGTGGTGTAAGACCAGATTATTATGAAGTGGAGCTGGAGATCTTTGCATGTTTCAAATACAGTAAGTTCATTTCTAATTAAATTCAACAATCTATAAGCTGCAGGTTTAGTAACCCATTGACATTGTGTAAAACAGGCGTATTCTTTTTAAAATTATTTTCACTTCCTGCTTTCTGAAGAATGTCTTCTATCGTTCAACAGTAAATGTAATTACTAATTTTGATAAAATGCATTCAGTGTTGGTTCACATGTTTACAATTCAAATAACCAAGTGCTTTACCTGAACTCTCTTCAAAACTTTATCAGAGGTCACAACTACAACTGCCAAACCTTCCACAACTGGAGTAACTAGCGGCACAACACCAGGTATTTAAAAATCTGATTGTGGTAAAAATAGTCAATGTTTTGGTTATGGTTATGGTAATAGTATAAGATATAATGGCACGCATGATCAACTGTTATAGAAATATAAGGTGGGGAAGTTACAGCCACGTAGAAAAATACAGCAGTAGTAGTAGTAGTAGTAGTAGTAGTAGTAGTAGTAGTATTAACAGTAACAAACGAAAGGTAAAAGTAGTAGTAGAATTTGGAGTAAGGGCACTGCTCATAAAGCCTAGTCATCTTAAACTCTAACAATGGTTGTTACTTTGTCTCACCACTATAAATTGTAAAAAGTTTGGACTGCAGCTCATGATATTTTATAAAGCTATCATCAACCTGAGGTTAGTTTGTGGTATACATGCATGTATTAGTTGTAAGGGTAAAGGTTGTATTAGGTATACTAGTAATAACTGCAGTATTTCTGAAAGAAGAAGCTATTGCAAAAATGAAAACAGAAGTGCCAGTAAAGCGGAGATAGTTAGAATAAACCACTTGATTGTTAAATGCTTTGCTCATACTTAACGTTATAACAAAGACATAGATTGATATAGATGTCAAATTTATTAGATGAATAAGCATGCTCTTAATGATTTCATGAATTCTTTGAGAATTTGTGGAATAATCATATATTACATTTCTCTTTAAGGAGCAACTACACTTACTCCCAGCTCTACAACTCCAGCAGGTACATAATACATATACATATATATATATATATTTATACATATATATATATATATATATATATATATATATATATATATATATATATATATATATATATATATATATATATATATATACATGATTAAATATAAGATTAATCAATTTGATCAAATAACAGATAAATCAATGACATATTCTCCCTTTTAGCTTTACCTCGAAAAGTTTAAGTTTCAATGGTTTTAACTACTCTACTCAAATGTCCCTTCCTATGCACATAACACCATATCAATATAAAGTTTATTCATAAGCTCCTCTGCAACAATTTGATTTTTAAAGATTTAGTAACAATTAGTCTGGCATATTAAGGCCTTAATGACTGCAATTCCGTAAAACACAATATAAAATGATAATAACAATTTCTATTCACAGTCTCAACTACACCAACAGTCACAACAACAACCAAGCGTAAGTAATCACTTAGCATACTCATTCATCATATCATTCTTCTATTACCTTGTACATTTATTGGAATATATTGATTGTCATGAAACATTATACAAATATGCCATGCCAGTGTGGGTAACATGACGGAATGTTTTCCCGAGGGAGGATGGTTTGCCCGCGGGCGGAGCCCGAGGGAAAACCATCCTCCCGAGGGGAGACATTCCATCATGTTACCCACACTGGCATGGCATATTTGTTTTATTATACCGAACAAACCCCGTTTGTAATTGTAAACAAAGCAAGGTCACAGATGACTGGTGATTCACACATTCCCCGCTAGGTGTCGCTAGTGGCAACGGGCAACATGAAGCCCTCACTGATGGCATCAGGCAACATGATGATTGTTCACTGTTAAGTCAGCCAATCACGGCTTACGATCTTAAAGTGAGGTATAATAATATTGTATGTATTCTTTTATGAATCTGCTGTCATAGTATGCAGTACGTCTGTTGTATCATATGGGTATTTTGTCAAAATCTGCTTTTAATATAGTGTAATATCAGTTTGATGTATTTGTCACAAGGAAAGTGAATGCACAAATTTGTCAACAATTATAATATTGTCAGCATAATTTTGAATATATAATATCCCACCATCTGCCTAATCCAATACAGTGTCTTTCAACCCTTCTTACTTGACCTTATGTGCCATGTGTGTATAGGACATACTGTAGGTGTGAAACATTTGCAATACATCAACATCTGTATTTCCAGGAACATGTGTCTTCAATGATGCCATGAAGAATCCTTCCTTACTTCCTACTCGTTTGATTACTGTGTCATCTGGAAATCCAGAAGATGTTCGGCCAAACGGAAATGGTTTAGTGGTGAAAGTGCCTGATGTTAATAGTCCAGATAAACCATATGTCACCATAGACCTCACACCATATGACAATGTGAGTACAACTTGTCCTTTGTTAAGACAATTCTATTCTCAATAAAGACATCAATCAATCAAGATGAAAGCATTGCTATTAGCAAGATTGAGTGTTAGATTAATTTATTAATGAGTCCTTTCAAATGTTCATCTCTTCTTCAGCATGATTTTCATAGATAACTATTAGATTTGAAGGTGACCACAGGTAACGCTTGAATTCAGGTTCAAGTAATTTTTACTTAATAAGAATAGACTACTAGAATAAATACTGAAGATGAATATTCTATGATATCTTTCAATGAGTTTTAATTTGTACTTAATAATTCTATATGATCCTTTCCGGGGATCCTTTTCATTCGAAACCTTTCATTATGACAGCATAACTCCATAATACCACAAGGTTCCTGTCAATTCTTTTGCTAAAAGGCTAAAATTTATTGCTTAATTTTCATTTGTTGCAAAGGTACCTGCACCACTTGTTGAGAAGATTGTCATCAATGGAAATACAGTGAAAACAGTCACAGTAGGAATCAAACGTAGTCCAACTGATGAATCATTTGACAATGTTGAAACAGACAGAGATGTGACTCCCACAGCTGGACCAATTGTCTGGAGTCCTGCTCGAAAGGCTGAACAAATCAGAATCATCCTAGTCACACCTATCAATCCAAATGCTGAAAATTACACTTTAACCATAGAAATCTTTGCATGTTATGAGACAAAAGGCAAGTACCAAAGTAGTTAATCAAACAAATGCTTCACACCAATACTAGCACCCAATTTAGGATACCTATTTACTGATCAAGCTCTCTCCTTTCTACTGGCATTAACATGTTCCTTATGATTAGTTATGCATACACTACGTGTGAAGTAACAGCAAGGAAACGTATACGCACATAATTATTAGCCCTTTTGAGTTATATTCTGTTACCAAAATATCATGTTTGACCAGAGTTAAAAGCTTGTCACAAACAAGTAGGGAAATATTTTTGAAATTTTGCATATCTCTATTTAAGCAACAACAACAACTGTCGTAACCACCACTGTAACTGTGCCCACAACAACAGTCGTACCATCCACAACTACCACAACCAAAGCTACTACAACTGAGTTAAAAACCACAGTCGCTGGTACAACTACTACTATTGGTACAATAACAACCACATTGGGCACCAAACCCACTACCAGCTTTGCACCAACCAGCACAAGTGCTGAGCCCAGTTCTACAGCCGAAAGTACAACTCCATCACCAACCACGACTGTCGAGAGTACAACAACAGAAAGTAAGTAGGGGACTAGTATAGCGATAAGTGTAAATAGAATTGTGTCCTTTTTTGAACTAATACTTTAAGGAGTAATCCGGTCTAAGACAAAAGTTTGGTTTCTGAACAAACACAATTTTATGTCTTTGCAAAGCAAAATTTAGAAATAACAAAGGAACTATACGTGTTTCATTCTTTAATTACTTCAAGGGTAAATCATAGGGCTGTTCCATTTAAAGGTCAGGGGGGGGGGGGGAGGGAGGGAAGATTTTCTTAGAGGGTGGGGGAGGATGAATTCTGATTTTTTTTCTTTCGAAAAGAGCAACCAACATTTTCCTGTAACCATAACTGTAAGAAATGGTCTGTCTGATGATCCTCTCCTGTTCAAACGTAGACATCTGATGATAAGTTCGGCATAATATCGCTTTGTTGTATTCATCACTTCTAGTTTCGACATCATCAATGGCACCCACCAGTACCACAACAATCGCACCAACTACCACATCTCCCATCCATACAACCTCTACCACACAGCCCCCAAGCACAAGTACAACAACATCTGCACCAACAACTACTATTGTAATTACTACAACTGCCAAATGTACCTATGAGGATGGCATGGTTGATGCAGTGTTCGTGCCTGATTGGTTTTTGAGAGGTAAAGCCCCTGCAGGTGAGAAAACACCTGTAACTGATGCGAGACCAAACAAGAATGGATGGATTGTAAATCTTCCAACTTCCAAGAATGAAAATCCTGAGCTGACAGTGCTCTTGGCAGAAGCTGGTGTAGATGAGCCTGAAGCAGTTGAGAAGATTGTGCTCAATACTGATTCTGGTGTAAGCAAGGTCACAGTCATAGGAAAACGTCATCCAAATGATGTCCCTATCATCCTTGTGGCTAATGCAGATGCTACAAAGCCGATCTATCTTCAAGGAGCTCCAGAGCTTGTACAAATCACCATTATTCCTACAGCAGCAAAAAGCTCACCAGTGCCAACTAAATACATTTTGAAACCTTCAATCCATGCTTGTTTCAAGAAACAAAGTAAGTTTTATGCATGTATCTGCATGTTTTATCTCACAACTTCATTTACAATTTATGAAATTTTGACGAGTGAAACAATTCATTGTATATTGAATGTAAATCATCTCTTTGTACAGCAACCACTGTCACTACTGCCATTCCAACAACAACTGGACAGGCAACAAGCACAACAACAGCACCAACGCCCACACCAGGTACCACAACAACGGCAACCCCAACACCAGGTACCACAACAACGGCAACCCCAACACCAGGTACCACAACAACGGCAACCCCAACACCAGGCACAACAACAACTACAGTGCCAACACCAAGCACAACAACAACTACAGTGACAACGCCCGTCTCCACCACAACCTCATCACGTACAACAGGAATGAAGAATGAGACTTACACAACAACTCTTCCTGTTGCATCAAGTAAGTAGATACAATCTCTGCTCCTGATTTAATTGTCCTGCTACTGGTATATACCATTGTGAGGATCTCTTTACATGAGAACAGAAAGTCTTATCATTATATTGTTATGTTCTTATTTGATGAACTGCACTTTATAGCAATAACATTGAACATGCATGTTTGTACATCATTTCAAATATGGTTGGCTGATGGTTTGGATGTACTATCATTCTACTTCAATATGATTCAGAGCCAGAATAATATTAGTAAAAAGCGGAATTTGTTACTACCATACACACTCTTCAAATACATACTTAGATCTGCAGTGCTGCATGGTTCATACTACAATATCAATTTGTATTTCAGCATCAGTATCATCAACATCAGGTCCAGGAACTACTACAACTGCTGGTGAGTTAAATTCTATTCTAAAAAGACGCTAAGCAAAGAGCGATTTTCTAATTTTCCAGAATTTATTTGTTAGTAATATATTTTCAAAACTATGTTTCTAGAATCCAATAATGAAGTAAAAACAACAGTACGTTTTGTTAAAAGGAGCACTTAATATGTTGTATAAACCCAGATAAATCTCCGAGCTTGTCATGTTTACATACAAATACATCTTTCAGACAATATGCTATTTTAAGTTTTGACTCAAACATTTTTCTTATTTTACAGCCATTACCTCTGTTGCACACAGACAATGTGTGATATAAAATATTGGAGCAAAACATGGTTTCACAAAATTGTTCTTCATTTTAGTTGTATGTTTGGAGGAGGAAGGAATGTCACAGCCTAGCCTTATCCCAGATAACCTAATCACACTGAACCCAACTGGCAAAAATAGTCCTAGACCCATTGGAGATGGATGGAATGTTGCAGTCCCTACTACTGGAGAGAAACCAACAATCACAATTGCTCTTACTCCAAACAACTCCATTGAACCTGTAGAGGTCAAAACACTCATCATTGAAAGTGACAATGTGAAGACCATTACAGTAGCTGTGAGTGTCCAGTCATATTGAACCTTGCACCTACCTTCCGCATTTCATGTATCAAAGCATAATTGAATGACACTTCAGGTGTTTTTTTTAAATGTTTTAGTTATAGTGTGTACATAGTCTTGTCTCACTTTTAATGCATATAGGTTCATTTGCCAAAGTGATAGTACCTATTGCTGAATAACAAATGTCCTAACTGTATGTATTTTGCCTGATTATTTGTTTTATGATTATTTTCTCCCCATAGGTAAAATCATCAACTACAGATGTATTTACAACACCATCAGAATGGAACAATGTGGATTCTAAACAGCCACTGACAATTGATAGGAAGATTACAGAAATAAAGATAATAATTGAAGAGCCTGAGTTAGTGTCTGGAAACCAGCCAACAGAATATACTAATATCAAGGTCTCGATTAAAGCCTGCTTCAAACATAGAGGTAAGTGCTCTTGATAATATGATACATATCATAATGTATATATATATATATATATATATATTTATATATAGAGATATATATCATTCTAAAATGTTCTAATGTCCTATGGTACACTACTTACACAATGCAAAATCCCAGTTTTCAACATTGCTCTAAGATGAATGTCTTTCAAATTATGCTAACATTTGTTATAGAAATAACATCCTGTTGATTAATGCACCTCTTTCCTTCAGTTTCAACTACAACAACTACTGTTCCAACTACAACTTCACCAACTGCTTCTATAAGCACAACACCAGAGAGCACCACATTACCAACAACAACAGGCTTACCAACCACTACAACACCAGAGGGTAAGTTTATATTTGCCTTAATTTCTAAAAATTGAGTGTTGGACAGTAGACGATGAATGCTACGCCACAAAGAAAACACTTTATTCCACTTTTTATCTGTTTTATTTTCAGCTGTAGCCTGTTGTTGCCAACACAAATTATTCATTTCAGAATCTATATATACCAGTACTATTCATTTGCTTTCTTCACAGTATTAATGCATGCTTTCTCTTGACATTATTGCTTGGATTTATTCCTTTGACCACAATCCTGACTACAATTGATTTCCATCAAATATATTGAATTAATCCTAAAATGAACGGTGTCATCAAGATTGTCAGCCTGCTCATGCCACCACAAGTATCAGTAGGTCACATAGGTTGTTTTACAAGGTTGGTAGGTATGATAAGACTGCTTTTTAACTTCACATCACAAATCCTCTTCAGTGCCACGGAAACCTCTTCTGATAGGTTTCTTAAAATCAGATTTGCTTGCTCTTCCCATTTGTTTTGACTGGTGAGAGGACAATTATCATATCTTCACAGCATATCTTCACAATTCTTGCACACTGAATAAATCTGTTTATTCTGCAAAAAGTGCTTTTTCCCGTCTTTCCACTCTTCTCACAAAATAAAGATTTCATACATTTTCCCTGTATTACAACTCATTAAAACAAAATGAGGATTTAATAGATTGTGCTGAACCAGGAAAAATGAAAAACAATAAAATAAACAAACAAACAAAAAAATACTGATTGACATATCAAAGGCTTTTATCATTGTCTATTACTAAAACCTCACTAAAAACTACCACCAATAACACATTTTTCGAGATTGAGCTTCTGATAATGACACCAGCTGTTATATCACATCTAATGTTCCTAAAGAGTGTTCATGGCAAAAAAGCCCAGTGATATAAACTATGGTGGTAAAACATTCAAAGTTCCTAAACCAAAGACAGCGACAGATCCAAAGCCCAGTATCATTGTTGGGATTTTTCCTAATGTGCCACTAGTTCTGGGGAAGATCTTCCTTCCACAAACTACAACATATCTTCATTTACTGGAGTTGATAAGGAAACTGGTGAATATCTATTTCTATATGTCATGGCTCCTCTTTATCTTCTGTGGAGTTTTGATATCACATGTAGATATTACATGTGTCCTTGGACATTGCATTGTCCTGAGGAGTAAAAACATACATGTACAAAAGTGTTGTACATGGTTTTCCATGAACGTTCCAAATTTAACTGCTAGTTATCAAAAGAGCAATAGAAAATTCATTCTTTAAGTTACGGGAATGGTTTGTTTTTAAAACTCTAGGCTGTCCTGATGAAAGTTTGATGAAGACACCAACATCTATACCTGATGATCGCATCACATCTAATGTTCCTGTGGGTGTGGATGGCACAAAACCAAGTGATGTAAACCCTGGTGGTAAAACATTCAAAGTTCCTGTACCAAAGACACCAACAGATCCAAAGCCCAGTATCACCATTGAGATTTCTCCTAATATGCCTGTACTTGTGGAGAAGATTAACTTGCCACCAACTACAACAAATGTGGAGAAAGTAACAATCATGGTTCCTAAAGAGGAAGTTGAACCAAGCCGTGAGGGCACCACAACTACTACACCCTCTTCCAGCACTACACCAACTAGTGCTGAGGAGTATGTGACAATTGTGGATAAAGAGACTGTCACTGATACTGGAGATGTCTTCTTGCCCAACTCACCAAAAGTAACAAAGGTCAAGGTGATTATTGAATCACCAAAGAAGACTCCTGACGGCAACACACCAACCGAGTATTTTATAGAAATTAAGACACATGCATGTATTAATGGTAAGTTGCCATACATGTTTACAGCATATATTCAGGCCAATGGTAAATTATGACTTGCATTGCAATATCAATGTGGTTTGGTGATTCTTTCATTTTTCACAAGAATCCTATTACTAACAACATTGTTGTGGTTCCCTGTTAAATAACTGAGCAGAATTAGAAAGAAAAATCCCTTGATTGTCTAAAAGGCACTTGCCTAGACAAGTAGTTTGAATATCTAACATTGTCTTGTTATATTTATGAAAGCAAAGGAAAGTAGACCAAGGGAGTTTTAGAGTCCATATCAGATTTGAATAGAGCTCAACCTGACTGAGTGTGTCAATGATTTCTTTCAAGTCATAAAAAGAATATTTAATGACGAACGCATTGCATTCATTAGTACCTTCACAGTGCTACCTTCTATCAACCATTATTCTCTTCATCCTCAGTGACCACAACAACAACTACAGTCACTACCCCAGTTACTACTTCAACAGTAACACAAACAACTACCACTGTGCCTACCACAACTGTCCAACCTTCAACCAGTACAATTGTAACCACAACTACTACGGTTGGCACCACAACAGAAGGTATTGCCCACATCTCTTCTCTGTACTTGCTTTTCATCTCTTTTTCCTAAACTTTGTCATATACAAAATATGCTGCTTTTCATCAGAGAAAAATTTCAACATTTTTTCTACTTTCTTTGATGATCTATATCCCATTGCATGACCATATTGCTCATACAAAACTTGCTGCCTTTAATTCAAATGCAGCTGTAGGTCAGGGATACTGTAATGTCCTTTTTTGACAAAGATAGCAATATATGAAATATCATTTTCTTCATGACATGAACTAATTAATCATTTTCTTAGTTTTCTTATCAATTCTAATCGGTCTGAATCATTATGTAGCATATTAAACACATGGTGCACCTTATTAAAGCACTACTCTAAGTCAGGACTGATGTCTAGTTAAACATATAAGGTCTTGACAAGACTGCAGCCCATTCATCTCTTCATTTCTCTGCAAACTATTATGTAGGTTGCCCAAATAAGGAATTCATGGAGAATCCGATGACCATTCCCAATGATCGCATCACTTCTAATGTCCCTAATGGTGAAGATGGTACCAAACCAGAAGATATAAATCCTGGAGGCCAGCAGTTCATTGTAAAGGTTCCAAAGAAGCCTGAAGATCCCACGCCTAGTGTCACTATTGTTGTTTCTGAAAACATCCCTGTTCTTGTGGAGAAGATTGTCTTTCCACCTTCAACAACCAATGTTGAGAAGGTGACAATTAAGGTCCCAAGTGATGAAGTGAAGCCAAGTAGTCAGGCAACCACCACCACCACCCCATCAACTGGTACCACACCTAGTGCAACTGACAAATTTGTCACAATTGTGGATAATGAACCTGTGAATAAACTTGGAGAGATCTTCTTCCCTAACTCACCAAAGATCACCAAGTTTGTTGTAATCATTGAGTCACCAAAGACCCCTGAAGAAGGCACATCACCAACAGTCTATGAGATAGAAATAAAGGTCCATGCCTGCATTAATGGTAGGTCAAAGCATGATATTTGCATTGTATTTTCTAATGTGCCTTAAACATTGTTTCAAACACTTTACAATCTTTGAACAAAATAGAAAATCTGTCCTTAGACTGCACCTTCTCTCATCTCCATTCCCTCAATTCATATAGATTTCTACCAATATCATTTGTTTCTCAATGGAAGCTTTTCTTTTCAACATCACTATCATCTTGAATAATGACTTACCTCTTAGACAGGTCTCTACATTGAATACTACTATTGCCATGAAGACTCACTGACCTTTAGAATATTCTTACGCTTACATATCTGGTCTTGAAATGATATGTATTCCTCAATTACAGGAGTTGTAAGGGAAATGGGCATTAAATTATCTTATCATTTCCTTGATCTTTTCATTAAGTGTCAGGAACATTGATTAGAAATGCAGTGCCAGCTATTGCTCTATGCTAGAGATACTGGTGAATATTTTTTCTTTATGTCATGGCTCCTCTTTTCCTTCTATACTAGAAACCAAAACTACAACAATTACTACTACACCAGCACCTACCACTACAACTACCACTGCAGCAACCACAACTACAGCAGTGCCCACTACTAGTGGACCCCCTACTACAAGTCTACCTACAACTTCTACAACTGCTATTAGCACTACAACAGAAGGTAAGTTTGTCCATGTACTGGAAATCCTTCCATGAAGAAACTGTGCCTCCTGAACCTACCACTCACATTTACTCCTATACCCCTTAACTCATCCTTGCGATATATTTATAGCTTAGTGGAGTTTTGATATCACATGTAGACATTACATGTGTCCTTGGACATTGCATTGTCCTGAGGAGTAAAAACATACATGTACAAAAGTGTTGTACATGGTTTTCCATGAACGTTCCAAATTTAACTGCTAGTTATCAAAAGAGCAATAGAAAATTCATTCTTTAAGTTACGGGAATGGTTTGTTTTTAAAACTCTAGGCTGTCCTGATGAAAGTTTGATGAAGACACCAACATCTATACCTGATGATCGCATCACATCTAATGTTCCTGTGGGTGTGGATGGCACAAAACCCAGTGATGTAAACCCTGGTGGTAAAACATTCAAAGTTCCTGTACCAAAGACACCAACAGATCCAAAGCCCAGTATCACCATTGAGATTTCTCCTAATATGCCTGTACTTGTGGAGAAGATTAACTTGCCACCAACTACAACAAATGTGGAGAAAGTAACAATCATGGTTCCTAAAGAGGAAGTTGAACCAAGCCGTGAGGGCACCACAACTACTACACCCTCTTCCAGCACTACACCAACTAGTGCTGAGGAGTATGTGACAATTGTGGATAAAGAGACTGTCACTGATACTGGAGATGTCTTCTTGCCCAACTCACCAAAAGTAACAAAGGTCAAGGTGATTATTGAATCACCAAAGAAGACTCCTGACGGCAACACACCAACCGAGTATTTTATAGAAATTAAGACACATGCATGTATTAATGGTAAGTTGCCATACATGTTTACAGCATATATTCAGGCCAATGGTAAATTTTGACTTGCATTGCAATATCAATGTGGTTTGGTGATTCTTTCATTTTTCACAAGAATCCTATTACTAACAACATTGTTGTGGTTCCCTGTTAAATAACTGAGCAGAATTAGAAAGAAAAATCCCTTGATTGTCTAAAAGGCACTTGCCTAGACAAGTAGTTTGAATATCTAACATTGTCTTGTTATAATTATGAAAGCAAAGGAAAGTAGACGAAGGGAGTTATAGAGTCCATATCAGATTTGAATAGAGCTCAACCTGACTGAGTGTGTCAATGATTTCTTTCAAGTCATAAAAAGAATATTTAATGATGAACGCATTGCATTCATTAGTACCTTCACAGTGCTACCTTCTATCAACCATTATTCTCTTCATCCTCAGTGACCACAACAACAACTACAGTCACTACCCCAGTTACTACTTCAACAGTAACACAAACAACTACCACTGTGCCTACCACAACTGTCCAACCTTCAACCAGTACAATTGTAACCACAACTACCACGGTTGGCACCACAACAGAAGGTATGGCCCACATCTCTTCTCTGTACTTGCTTTTCATCTCTTTTTCCTAAACTTTGTCATATACAAAATATGCTGCTTTTCATCAGAGAAAGATTTCAACATTTTTTCTACTTTCTTTGATGATCTATATCCCTTTGCATGACCATATTGCTCATACAAAACTTGCTGCCTTTAATTCAAATGCAGCTGTAGGTCAGGGATACTGTAATGTCCTTTTTTCACAAAGATAGCAATATATGAAATATCATTTTCTTCATGACATGAACTAATTAATCATTTTCTTAGTTTTCTTATCAATTCTAATCAGTCTGAATCATTATGTAGCATATTAAACACATGGTGCACCTTATTAAAGCACTACTCTAAGTCAGGACTGATGTCTAGTTAAACATATAAGGTCTTGACAAGACTGCAGCCCATTCATCTCTTCATTTCTCTGCAAACTATTATGTAGGTTGCCCAAATAAGGAATTCATGGAGAATCCGATGACCATTCCCAATGATCGCATCACTTCTAATGTCCCTAATGGTGAAGATGGTACCAAACCAGAAGATATAAATCCAGGAGGCCAGCAGTTTATTGTAAAGGTTCCAAAGAAGCCTGAAGATCCCAAGCCTAGTGTCACTATTGTTGTTTCTGAAAACATCCCCGTTCTTGTGGAGAAGATTGTCTTTCCACCTTCAACAACCAATGTTGAGAAGGTGACAATTAAGGTCCCAAGTGATGAAGTGAAGCCAAGTAGTCAGGCAACCACCACCACCACCCCATCAACTGGTATCACACCTAGTGCAACTGACAAATTTGTCACAATTGTGGATAATGAACCTGTGAATAAACTTGGAGAGATCTTCTTCCCTAACTCACCAAAGATCACCAAGTTTGTTGTAATCATTGAGTCACCAAAGACCCCTGAAGAAGGCACATCACCAACAGTCTATGAGATAGAAATAAAGGTCCATGCCTGCATTAATGGTAGGTCAAAGCATGATATTTGCATTGTATTTTCTAATGTGCCTTAAACATTGTTTCAAACACTTTACAATCTTTGAACAAAATAGAAAATCTGTCCTTAGACTGCACCTTCTCTCATCTCCATTCCCTCAATTCATATAGATTTCTACCAATATCATTTGTTTCTCAATGGAAGCTTTTCTTTTCAACATCACTATCATCTTGAATAATGACTTACCTCTTAGACAGGTCTCTACATTGAATACTACTATTGCCATGAAAACTCACTGACCTTTAGAATATTCTTACGCTTACATATCTGGTCTTGAAATGATATGTATTCCTCAATTACAGGAGTTGTAAGGGAAATGGGCATTAGATTATCTTATCATTTCCTTGATCTTTTCATTAAGTGTCAGGAACATTGATTAGAAATGCAGTGCCAGCTATTGCTCTATGCTAGAGATACTGGTGAATATTTTTTCTTTATGTCATGGCTCCTCTTTTCCTTCTATACTAGAAACCAAAACTACAACAATTACTACTACACCAGCACCTACCACTACAACTACCACTGCAGCAACCACAACTACAGCAGTGCCCACTACTAGTGGACCCCCTACTACAAGTCTACCTACAACTTCTACAACTGCTATTAGCACTACAACAGAAGGTAAGTTTGTCCATGTACTGGAAATCCTTCCATGAAGAAACTGTGCCTCCTGAACCTACCACTCACATTTACTCCTATACCCCTTAACTCATCCTTGCGATATATTTATAGCTTAGTGGAGTTTTGATATCACATGTAGACATTACATGTGTCCTTGGACATTGCATTGTCCTGAGGAGTAAAAACATACATGTACAAAAGTGTTGTACATGGTTTTCCATGAACGTTCCAAATTTAACTGCTAGTTATCAAAAGAGCAATAGAAAATTCATTCTTTAAGTTACGGGAATGGTTTGTTTTTAAAACTCTAGGCTGTCCTGATGAAAGTTTGATGAAGACACCAACATCTATACCTGATGATCGCATCACATCTAATGTTCCTGTGGGTGTGGATGGCACAAAACCCAGTGATGTAAACCCTGGTGGTAAAACATTCAAAGTTCCTGTACCAAAGACACCAACAGATCCAAAGCCCAGTATCACCATTGAGATTTCTCCTAATATGCCTGTACTTGTGGAGAAGATTAACTTGCCACCAACTACAACAAATGTGGAGAAAGTAACAATCATGGTTCCTAAAGAGGAAGTTGAACCAAGCCGTGAGGGCACCACAACTACTACACCCTCTTCCAGCACTACACCAACTAGTGCTGAGGAGTATGTGACAATTGTGGATAAAGAGACTGTCACTGATACTGGAGATGTCTTCTTGCCCAACTCACCAAAAGTAACAAAGGTCAAGGTGATTATTGAATCACCAAAGAAGACTCCTGACGGCAACACACCAACCGAGTATTTTATAGAAATTAAGACACATGCATGTATTAATGGTAAGTTGCCATACATGTTTACAGCATATATTCAGGCCAATGGTAAATATTGACTTGCATTGCAATATCAATGTGGTTTGGTGATTCTTTCATTTTTCACAAGAATCCTATTACTAACAACATTGTTGTGTTTCCCTATTAAATAACTGAGCAGAATTAGAAAGAAAAATCCCTTGATTGTCTAAAAGGCACTTGCATAGAGAAGTAGTTTGAATATCTAACATTGTCTTGTTATATTTATGAAAGCAAAGGAAAGTAGACAAAGGGAGTTATAGAGTCCATATCAGATTTGAATAGAGCTCAACCTGACTGAGTGTGTCAATGATTTCTTTCAAGTCATAAAAAGAATATTTAATGATGAACGCATTGCATTCATTAGTACCTTCACAGTGCTACCTTCTATCAACCATTATTCTCTTCATCCTCAGTGACCACAACAACAACTACAGTCACTACCCCAGTTACTACTTCAACAGTAACACAAACAACTACCACTGTGCCTACCACAACTGTCCAACCTTCAACCAGTACAATTGTAACCACAACTACCACGGTTGGCACCACAACAGAAGGTATGGCCCACATCTCTTCTCTGTACTTGCTTTTCATCTCTTTTTCCTAAACTTTGTCATATACAAAATATGCTGCTTTTCATCAGAGAAAAATTTCAACATTTTTTCTACTTTCTTTGATGATCTATATCCCTTTGCATGACCATATTGCTCATACAAAACTTGCTGCCTTTAATTCAAATGCAGCTGTAGGTCAGGGATACTGTAATGTCCTTTTTTTCACAAAGATAGCAATATATGAAATATCATTTTCTTCATGACATGAACTAATTAATCATTTTCTTAGTTTTCTTATCAATTCTAATCGGTCTGAATCATTATGTAGCATATTAAACACATGGTGCACCTTATTTAAGCACTACTCTAAGTCAGGACTGATGTCTAGTTAAACATATAAGGTCTTGACAAGACTGCAGCCCATTCATCTCTTCATTTCTCTTCAAACTATTATGTAGGTTGCCCAAATAAGGAATTCATGGAGAATCCGATGACCATTCCCAATGATCGCATCACTTCTAATGTCCCTAATGGTGAAGATGGTACCAAACCAGAAGATATAAATCCAGGAGGCCAGCAGTTTATTGTAAAGGTTCCAAAGAAGCCTGAAGATCCCAAGCCTAGTGTCACTATTGTTGTTTCTGAAAACATCCCTGTTCTTGTGGAGAAGATTGTCTTTCCACCTTCAACAACCAATGTTGAGAAGGTGACAATTAAGGTCCCAAGTGATGAAGTGAAGCCAAGTAGTCAGGCAACCACCACCACCACCCCATCAACTGGTACCACACCTAGTGCAACTGACAAATTTGTCACAATTGTGGATAATGAACCTGTGAATAAACTTGGAGAGATCTTCTTCCCTAACTCACCAAAGATCACCAAGTTTGTTGTAATCATTGAGTCACCAAAGACCCCTGAAGAAGGCACATCACCAACAGTCTATGAGATAGAAATAAAGGTCCATGCCTGCATTAATGGTAGGTCAAAGCATGATATTTGCATTGTATTTTCTAATGTGCCTTAAACATTGTTTCAAACACTTTACAATCTTTGAACAAAATAGAAAATCTGTCCTTAGACTGCACCTTCTCTCATCTCCATTCCCTCAATTCATATAGATTTCTACCAATATCATTTGTTTCTCAATGGAAGCTTTTCTTTTCAACATCACTATCATCTTGAATAATGACTTACCTCTTAGACAGGTCTCTACATTGAATACTACTATTGCCATGAAGACTCAATGACCTTTAGAATATTCTTACGCTTACATATCTGGTCTTGAAATGATATGTATTCCTCAATTACAGGAGTTGTAAGGGAAATGGGCATTAGATTATCTTATCATTTCCTTGATCTTTTCATTAAGTGTCAGGAACATTGATTAGAAATGCAGTGCCAGCTATTGCTCTATGCTAGAGATACTGGTGAATATTTTTTCTTTATGTCATGGCTCCTCTTTTCCTTCTATACTAGAAACCAAAACTACAACAATTACTACTACACCAGCACCTACCACTACAACTACCACTGCAGCAACCACAACTACAGCAGTGCCCACTACTAGTGGACCCCCTACTACAAGTCTACCTACAACTTCTACAACTGCTATTAGCACTACAACAGAAGGTAAGTTTGTCCATGTACTGGAAATCCTTCCATGAAGAAACTGTGCCTCCTGAACCTACCACTCACATTTACTCCTATACCCCTTAACTTATCCTTGCGATATATTTATAGCTTAGTGGAGTTTTGATATCACATGTAGACATTACATGTGTCCTTGGACATTGCATTGTCCTGAGGAGTAAAAACATACATGTACAAAAGTGTTGTACATGGTTTTCCATGAACGTTCCAAATTTAACTGCTAGTTATCAAAAGAGCAATAGAAAATTCATTCTTTAAGTTACGGGAATGGTTTGTTTTTAAAACTCTAGGCTGTCCTGATGAAAGTTTGATGAAGACACCAACATCTATACCTGATGATCGCATCACATCTAATGTTCCTGTGGGTGTGGATGGCACAAAACCCAGTGATGTAAACCCTGGTGGTAAAACATTCAAAGTTCCTGTACCAAAGACACCAACAGATCCAAAGCCCAGTATCACCATTGAGATTTCTCCTAATATGCCTGTACTTGTGGAGAAGATTAACTTGCCACCAACTACAACAAATGTGGAGAAAGTAACAATCATGGTTCCTAAAGAGGAAGTTGAACCAAGCCGTGAGGGCACCACAACTACTACACCCTCTTCCAGCACTACACCAACTAGTGCTGAGGAGTATGTGACAATTGTGGATAAAGAGACTGTCACTGATACTGGAGATGTCTTCTTGCCCAACTCACCAAAAGTAACAAAGGTCAAGGTGATTATTGAATCACCAAAGAAGACTCCTGACGGCAACACACCAACCGAGTATTTTATAGAAATTAAGACACATGCATGTATTAATGGTAAGTTGCCATACATGTTTACAGCATATATTCAGGCCAATGGTAAATTTTGACTTGCATTGCAATATCAATGTGGTTTGGTGATATTTTCATTTTTCACAAGAATCCTATTACTAACAACATTGTTGTGGTTCCCTGTTAAATAACTGAGCAGAATTAGAAAGAAAAATCCCTTGATTGTCTAAAAGGCACTTGCATAGACAAGTAGTTTGAATATCTAACATTGTCTTGTTATATTTATGAAAGCAAAGGAAAGTAGACAAAGGGAGTTATAGAGTCCATATCAGATTTGAATAGAGCTCAACCTGACTGAGTGTGTCAATGATTTCTTTCAAGTCATAAAAAGAATATTTAATGATGAACGCATTGCATTCATTAGTACCTTCACAGTGCTACCTTCTATCAACCATTATTCTCTTCATCCTCAGTGACCACAACAACAACTACAGTCACTACCCCAGTTACTACTTCAACAGTAACACAAACAACTACCACTGTGCCTACCACAACTGTCCAACCTTCAACCAGTACAATTGTAACCACAACTACCACGGTTGGCACCACAACAGAAGGTATGGCCCACATCTCTTCTCTGTACTTGCTTTTCATCTCTTTTTCCTAAACTTTGTCATATACAAAATATGCTGCTTTTCATCAGAGAAAAATTTCAACATTTTTTCTACTTTCTTTGATGATCTATATCCCTTTGCATGACCATATTGCTCATACAAAACTTGCTGCCTTTAATTCAAATGCAGCTGTAGGTCAGGGATACTGTAATGTCCTTTTTTCACAAAGATAGCAATATATGAAATATCATTTTCTTCATGACATGAACTAATTAATCATTTTCTTTGTTTTCTTATCAATTCTAATCAGTCTGAATCATTATGTAGCATATTAAACACATGGTGCACCTTATTAAAGCACTACTCTAAGTCAGGACTGATGTCTAGTTAAACATATAAGGTCTTGACAAGACTGCAGCCCATTCATCTCTTCATTTCTCTGCAAACTATTATGTAGGTTGCCCAAATAAGGAATTCATGGAGAATCCGATGACCATTCCCAATGATCGCATCACTTCTAATGTCCCTAATGGTGAAGATGGTACCAAACCAGAAGATATAAATCCAGGAGGCCAGCAGTTTATTGTAAAGGTTCCAAAGAAGCCTGAAGATCCCAAGCCTAGTGTCACTATTGTTGTTTCTGAAAACATCCCTGTTCTTGTGGAGAAGATTGTCTTTCCACCTTCAACAACCAATGTTGAGAAGGTGACAATTAAGGTCCCAAGTGATGAAGTGAAGCCAAGTAGTCAGGCAACCACCACCACCACCCCATCAACTGGTACCACACCTAGTGCAACTGACAAATTTGTCACAATTGTGGATAATGAACCTGTGAATAAACTTGGAGAGATCTTCTTCTCTAACTCACCAAAGATCACCAAGTTTGTTGTAATCATTGAGTCACCAAAGACCCCTGAAGAAGGCACATCACCAACAGTCTATGAGATAGAAATAAAGGTCCATGCCTGCATTAATGGTAGGTCAAAGCATGATATTTGCATTGTATTTTCTAATGTGCCTTAAACATTGTTTCAAACACTTTACAATCTTTGAACAAAATAGAAAATCTGTCCTTAGACTGCACCTTCTCTCATCTCCATTCCCTCAATTCATATAGATTTCTACCAATATCATTTGTTTCTCAATGGAAGCTTTTCTTTTCAACATCACTATCATCTTGAATAATGACTTACCTCTTAGACAGGTCTCTACATTGAATACTATTATTGCCATGAAGACTCAATGACCTTTAGAATATTCTTACGCTTACATATCTGGTCTTGAAATGATATGTATTCCTCAATTACAGGAGTTGTAAGGGAAATGGGCATTAGATTATCTTATCATTTCCTTGATCTTTTCATTAAGTGTCAGGAACATTGATTAGAAATGCAGTGCCAGCTATTGCTCTATGCTAGAGATACTGGTGAATATTTTTTCTTTATGTCATGGCTCCTCTTTTCCTTCTATACTAGAAACCAAAACTACAACAATTACTACTACACCAGCACCTACCACTACAACCACCACTGCAGCAACCACAACTACAGCAGTGCCCACTACTAGTGGACCCCCTACTACAAGTCTACCTACAACTTCTACAACTGCTATTAGCACTACAACAGAAGGTAAGTTTGTCCATGTACTGGAAATCCTTCCATGAAGAAACTGTGCCTCCTGAACCTACCACTCACATTTACTCCTATACCCCTTAACTTATCCTTGCGATATATTTATAGCTTAGTGGAGTTTTGATATCACATGTAGACATTACATGTGTCCTTGGACATTGCATTGTCCTGAGGAGTAAAAACATACATGTACAAAAGTGTTGTACATGGTTTTCCATGAACGTTCCAAATTTAACTGCTAGTTATCAAAAGAGCAATAGAAAATTCATTCTTTAAGTTACGGGAATGGTTTGTTTTTAAAACTCTAGGCTGTCCTGATGAAAGTTTGATGAAGACACCAACATCTATACCTGATGATCGCATCACATCTAATGTTCCTGTGGGTGTGGATGGCACAAAACCCAGTGATGTAAACCCTGGTGGTAAAACATTCAAAGTTCCTGTACCAAAGACACCAACAGATCCAAAGCCCAGTATCACCATTGAGATTTCTCCTAATATGCCTGTACTTGTGGAGAAGATTAACTTGCCACCAACTACAACAAATGTGGAGAAAGTAACAATCATGGTTCCTAAAGAGGAAGTTGAACCAAGCCGTGAGGGCACCACAACTACTACACCCTCTTCCAGCACTACACCAACTAGTGCTGAGGAGTATGTGACAATTGTGGATAAAGAGACTGTCACTGATACTGGAGATGTCTTCTTGCCCAACTCACCAAAAGTAACAAAGGTCAAGGTGATTATTGAATCACCAAAGAAGACTCCTGACGGCAACACACCAACCGAGTATTTTATAGAAATTAAGACACATGCATGTATTAATGGTAAGTTGCCATACATGTTTACAGCATATATTCAGGCCAATGGTAAATTTTGACTTGCATTGCAATATCAATGTGGTTTGGTGATTCTTTCATTTTTCACAAGAATCCTATTACTAACAACATTGTTGTGGTTCCCTGTTAAATAACTGAGCAGAATTAGAAAGAAAAATCCCTTGATTGTCTAAAAGGCACTTGCATAGAGAAGTAGTTTGAATATCTAACATTGTCTTGTCATATTTATGAAAGCAAAGGAAAGTAGACAAAGGGAGTTATAGAGTCCATATCAGATTTGAATAGAGCTCAACCTGACTGAGTGCGTCAATGATTTCTTTCAAGTCATAAAAAGAATATTTAATGATGAACGCATTGCATTCATTAGTACCTTCACAGTGCTACCTTCTATCAACCATTATTCTCTTCATCCTCAGTGACCACAACAACAACTACAGTCACTACCCCAGTTACTACTTCAACAGTAACACAAACAACTACCACTGTGCCTACCACAACTGTCCAACCTTCAACCAGTACAATTGTAACCACAACTACCACGGTTGGCACCACAACAGAAGGTATGGCCCACATCTCTTCTCTGTACTTGCTTTTCATCTCTTTTTCCTAAACTTTGTCATATACAAAATATGCTGCTTTTCATCAGAGAAAAATTTCAACATTTTTTCTACTTTCTTTGATGATCTATATCCCTTTGCATGACCATATTGCTCATACAAAACTTGCTGCCTTTAATTCAAATGCAGCTGTAGGTCAGGGATACTGTAATGTCCTTTTTTCACAAAGATAGCAATATATGAAATATCATTTTCTTCATGACATGAACTAATTAATCATTTTCTTTGTTTTCTTATCAATTCTAATCAGTCTGAATCATTATGTAGCATATTAAACACATGGTGCACCTTATTAAAGCACTACTCTAAGTCAGGACTGATGTCTAGTTAAACATATAAGGTCTTGACAAGACTGCAGCCCATTCATCTCTTCATTTCTCTGCAAACTATTATGTAGGTTGCCCAAATAAGGAATTCATGGAGAATCCGATGACCATTCCCAATGATCGCATCACTTCTAATGTCCCTAATGGTGAAGATGGTACCAAACCAGAAGATATAAATCCAGGAGGCCAGCAGTTTATTGTAAAGGTTCCAAAGAAGCCTGAAGATCCCAAGCCTAGTGTCACTATTGTTGTTTCTGAAAACATCCCTGTTCTTGTGGAGAAGATTGTCTTTCCACCTTCAACAACCAATGTTGAGAAGGTGACAATTAAGGTCCCAAGTGATGAAGTGAAGCCAAGTAGTCAGGCAACCACCACCACCACCCCATCAACTGGTACCACACCTAGTGCAACTGACAAATTTGTCACAATTGTGGATAATGAACCTGTGAATAAACTTGGAGAGATCTTCTTCCCTAACTCACCAAAGATCACCAAGTTTGTTGTAATCATTGAGTCACCAAAGACCCCTGAAGAAGGCACATCACCAACAGTCTATGAGATAGAAATAAAGGTCCATGCCTGCATTAATGGTAGGTCAAAGCATGATATTTGCATTGTATTTTCTAATGTGCCTTAAACATTGTTTCAAACACTTTACAATCTTTGAACAAAATAGAAAATCTGTCCTTAGACTGCACCTTCTCTCATCTCCATTCCCTCAATTCATATAGATTTCTACCAATATCATTTGTTTCTCAATGGAAACTTTTCTTTTCAACATCACTATCATCTTGAATAATGACTTACCTCTTAGACAGGTCTCTACATTGAATACTACTATTGCCATGAAGACTCAATGACCTTTAGAATATTCTTACGCTTACATATCTGGTCTTGAAATGATATGTATTCCTCAATTACAGGAGTTGTAAGGGAAATGGGCATTAGATTATCTTATCATTTCCTTGATCTTTTCATTAAGTGTCAGGAACATTGATTAGAAATGCAGTGCCAGCTATTGCTCTATGCTAGAGATACTGGTGAATATTTTTTCTTTATGTCATGGCTCCTCTTTTCCTTCTATACTAGAAACCAAAACTACAACAATTACTACTACACCAGCACCTACCACTACAACTACCACTGCAGCAACCACAACTACAGCAGTGCCCACTACTAGTGGACCCCCTACTACAAGTCTACCTACAACTTCTACAACTGCTATTAGCACTACAACAGAAGGTAAGTTTGTCCATGTACTGGAAATCCTTCCATGAAGAAACTGTGCCTCCTGAACCTACCACTCACATCTACTCCTATACCCCTTAACTTATCCTTGCGATATATTTATAGCTTAGTGGAGTTTTGATATCACATGTAGACATTACATGTGTCCTTGGACATTGCATTGTCCTGAGGAGTAAAAACATACATGTACAAAAGTGTTGTACATGGTTTTCCATGAACGTTCCAAATTTAACTGCTAGTTATCAAAAGAGCAATAGAAAATTCATTCTTTAAGTTACGGGAATGGTTTGTTTTTAAAACTCTAGGCTGTCCTGATGAAAGTTTGATGAAGACACCAACATCTATACCTGATGATCGCATCACATCTAATGTTCCTGTGGGTGTGGATGGCACAAAACCCAGTGATGTAAACCCTGGTGGTAAAACATTCAAAGTTCCTGTACCAAAGACACCAACAGATCCAAAGCCCAGTATCACCATTGAGATTTCTCCTAATATGCCTGTACTTGTGGAGAAGATTAACTTGCCACCAACTACAACAAATGTGGAGAAAGTAACAATCATGGTTCCTAAAGAGGAAGTTGAACCAAGCCGTGAGGGCACCACAACTACTACACCCTCTTCCAGCACTACACCAACTAGTGCTGAGGAGTATGTGACAATTGTGGATAAAGAGACTGTCACTGATACTGGAGATGTCTTCTTGCCCAACTCACCAAAAGTAACAAAGGTCAAGGTGATTATTGAATCACCAAAGAAGACTCCTGACGGCAACACACCAACCGAGTATTTTATAGAAATTAAGACACATGCATGTATTAATGGTAAGTTGCCATACATGTTTACAGCATATATTCAGGCCAATGGTAAATTTTGACTTGCATTGCAATATCAATGTGGTTTGGTGATTCTTTCATTTTTCACAAGAATCCTATTACTAACAACATTGTTGTGGTTCCCTGTTAAATAACTGAGCAGAATTAGAAAGAAAAATCCCTTGATTGTCTAAAAGGCACTTGCATAGAGAAGTAGTTTGAATATCTAACATTGTCTTGTCATATTTATGAAAGCAAAGGAAAGTAGACAAAGGGAGTTATAGAGTCCATATCAGATTTGAATAGAGCTCAACCTAACTGAGTGTGTCAATGATTTCTTTCAAGTCATAAAAAGAATATTTAATGATGAACGCATTGCATTCATTAGTACCTTCACAGTGCTACCTTCTATCAACCATTATTCTCTTCATCCTCAGTGACCACAACAACAACTACAGTCACTACCCCAGTTACTACTTCAACAGTAACACAAACAACTACCACTGTGCCTACCACAACTGTCCAACCTTCAACCAGTACAATTGTAACCACAACTACCACGGTTGGCACCACAACAGAAGGTATGGCCCACATCTCTTCTCTGTACTTGCTTTTCATCTCTTTTTCCTAAACTTTGTCATATACAAAATATGCTGCTTTTCATCAGAGAAAAATTTCAACATTTTTTCTACTTTCTTTGATGATCTATATCCCTTTGCATGACCATATTGCTCATACAAAACTTGCTGCCTTTAATTCAAATGCAGCTGTAGGTCAGGGATACTGTAATGTCCTTTTTTCACAAAGATAGCAATATATGAAATATCATTTTCTTCATGACATGAACTAATTAATCATTTTCTTTGTTTTCTTATCAATTCTAATCAGTCTGAATCATTATGTAGCATATTAAACACATGGTGCACCTTATTAAAGCACTACTCTAAGTCAGGACTGATGTCTAGTTAAACATATAAGGTCTTGACAAGACTGCAGCCCATTCATCTCTTCATTTCTCTGCAAACTATTATGTAGGTTGCCCAAATAAGGAATACATGGAGAATCCGATGACCATTCCCAATGATCGCATCACTTCTAATGTCCCTAATGGTGAAGATGGTACCAAACCAGAAGATATAAATCCAGGAGGCCAGCAGTTTATTGTAAAGGTTCCAAAGAAGCCTGAAGATCCCAAGCCTAGTGTCACTATTGTTGTTTCTGAAAACATCCCTGTTCTTGTGGAGAAGATTGTCTTTCCACCTTCAACAACCAATGTTGAGAAGGTGACAATTAAGGTCCCAAGTGATGAAGTGAAGCCAAGTAGTCAGGCAACCACCACCACCACCCCATCAACTGGTACCACACCTAGTGCAACTGACAAATTTGTCACAATTGTGGATAATGAACCTGTGAATAAACTTGGAGAGATCTTCTTCCCTAACTCACCAAAGATCACCAAGTTTGTTGTAATCATTGAGTCACCAAAGACCCCTGAAGAAGGCACATCACCAACAGTCTATGAGATAGAAATAAAGGTCCATGCCTGCATTAATGGTAGGTCAAAGCATGATATTTGCATTGTATTTTCTAATGTGCCTTAAACATTGTTTCAAACACTTTACAATCTTTGAACAAAATAGAAAATCTGTCCTTAGACTGCACCTTCTCTCATCTCCATTCCCTCAATTCATATAGATTTCTACCAATATCATTTGTTTCTCAATGGAAGCTTTTCTTTTCAACATCACTATCATCTTGAATAATGACTTACCTCTTAGACAGGTCTCTACATTGAATACTACTATTGCCATGAAGACTCAATGACCTTTAGAATATTCTTACGCTTACATATCTGGTCTTGAAATGATATGTATTCCTCAATTACAGGAGTTGTAAGGGAAATGGGCATTAGATTATCTTATCATTTCCTTGATCTTTTCATTAAGTGTCAGGAACATTGATTAGAAATGCAGTGCCAGCTATTGCTCTATGCTAGAGATACTGGTGAATATTTTTTCTTTATGTCATGGCTCCTCTTTTCCTTCTATACTAGAAACCAAAACTACAACAATTACTACTACACCAGCACCTACCACTACAACTACCACTGCAGCAACCACAACTACAGCAGTGCCCACTACTAGTGGACCCCCTACTACAAGTCTACCTACAACTTCTACAACTGCTATTAGCACTACAACAGAAGGTAAGTTTGTCCATGTACTGGAAATCCTTCCATGAAGAAACTGTGCCTCCTGAACCTACCACTCACATCTACTCCTATACCCCTTAACTTATCCTTGCGATATATTTATAGCTTAGTGGAGTTTTGATATCACATGTAGACATTACATGTGTCCTTGGACATTGCCTTGTCCTGAGGAGTAAAAACATACATGTACAAAAGTGTTGTACATGGTTTTCCATGAACGTTCCAAATTTAACTGCTAGTTATCAAAAGAGCAATAGAAAATTCATTCTTTAAGTTACGGGAATGGTTTGTTTTTAAAACTCTAGGCTGTCCTGATGAAAGTTTGATGAAGACACCAACATCTATACCTGATGATCGCATCACATCTAATGTTCCTGTGGGTGTGGATGGCACAAAACCCAGTGATGTAAACCCTGGTGGTAAAACATTCAAAGTTCCTGTACCAAAGACACCAACAGATCCAAAGCCCAGTATCACCATTGAGATTTCTCCTAATATGCCTGTACTTGTGGAGAAGATTAACTTGCCACCAACTACAACAAATGTGGAGAAAGTAACAATCATGGTTCCTAAAGAGGAAGTTGAACCAAGCCGTGAGGGCACCACAACTACTACACCCTCTTCCAGCACTACACCAACTAGTGCTGAGGAGTATGTGACAATTGTGGATAAAGAGACTGTCACTGATACTGGAGATGTCTTCTTGCCCAACTCACCAAAAGTAACAAAGGTCAAGGTGATTATTGAATCACCAAAGAAGACTCCTGACGGCAACACACCAACCGAGTATTTTATAGAAATTAAGACACATGCATGTATTAATGGTAAGTTGCCATACATGTTTACAGCATATATTCAGGCCAATGGTAAATTTTGACTTGCATTGCAATATCAATGTGGTTTGGTGATTCTTTCATTTTTCACAAGAATCCTATTACTAACAACATTGTTGTGGTTCCCTGTTAAATAACTGAGCAGAATTAGAAAGAAAAATCCCTTGATTGTCTAAAAGGCACTTGCATAGAGAAGTAGTTTGAATATCTAACATTGTCTTGTCATATTTATGAAAGCAAAGGAAAGTAGACAAAGGGAGTTATAGAGTCCATATCAGATTTGAATAGAGCTCAACCTAACTGAGTGTGTCAATGATTTCTTTCAAGTCATAAAAAGAATATTTAATGATGAACGCATTGCATTCATTAGTACCTTCACAGTGCTACCTTCTATCAACCATTATTCTCTTCATCCTCAGTGACCACAACAACAACTACAGTCACTACCCCAGTTACTACTTCAACAGTAACACAAACAACTACCACTGTGCCTACCACAACTGTCCAACCTTCAACCAGTACAATTGTAACCACAACTACCACGGTTGGCACCACAACAGAAGGTATGGCCCACATCTCTTCTCTGTACTTGCTTTTCATCTCTTTTTCCTAAACTTTGTCATATACAAAATATGCTGCTTTTCATCAGAGAAAAATTTCAACATTTTTTCTACTTTCTTTGATGATCTATATCCCTTTGCATGACCATATTGCTCATACAAAACTTGCTGCCTTTAATTCAAATGCAGCTGTAGGTCAGGGATACTGTAATGTCCTTTTTTCACAAAGATAGCAATATATGAAATATCATTTTCTTCATGACATGAACTAATTAATCATTTTCTTAGTTTTCTTATCAATTCTAATCGGTCTGAATCATTATGTAGCATATTAAACACATGGTGCACCTTATTAAAGCACTACTCTAAGTCAGGACTGATGTCTAGTTAAACATATAAGGTCTTGACAAGACTGCAGCCCATTCATCTCTTCATTTCTCTGCAAACTATTATGTAGGTTGCCCAAATAAGGAATTCATGGAGAATCCGATGACCATTCCCAATGATCGCATCACTTCTAATGTCCCTAATGGTGAAGATGGTACCAAACCAGAAGATATAAATCCAGGAGGCCAGCAGTTTATTGTAAAGGTTCCAAAGAAGCCTGAAGATCCCAAGCCTAGTGTCACTATTGTTGTTTCTGAAAACATCCCTGTTCTTGTGGAGAAGATTGTCTTTCCACCTTCAACAACCAATGTTGAGAAGGTGACAATTAAGGTCCCAAGTGATGAAGTGAAGCCAAGTAGTCAGGCAACCACCACCACCACCCCATCAACTGGTACCACACCTAGTGCAACTGACAAATTTGTCACAATTGTGGATAATGAACCTGTGAATAAACTTGGAGAGATCTTCTTCCCTAACTCACCAAAGATCACCAAGTTTGTTGTAATCATTGAGTCACCAAAGACCCCTGAAGAAGGCACATCACCAACAGTCTATGAGATAGAAATAAAGGTCCATGCCTGCATTAATGGTAGGTCAAAGCATGATATTTGCATTGTATTTTCTAATGTGCCTTAAACATTGTTTCAAACACTTTACAATCTTTGAACAAAATAGAAAATCTGTCCTTAGACTGCACCTTCTCTCATCTCCATTCCCTCAATTCATATAGATTTCTACCAATATCATTTGTTTCTCAATGGAAGCTTTTCTTTTCAACATCACTATCATCTTGAATAATGACTTACCTCTTAGACAGGTCTCTACATTGAATACTACTATTGCCATGAAGACTCAATGACCTTTAGAATATTCTTACGCTTACATATCTGGTCTTGAAATGATATGTATTCCTCAATTACAGGAGTTGTAAGGGAAATGGGCATAAGATTATCTTATCATTTCCTTGATCTTTTCTTTAAGTGTCAGGATCATTGATTAGAAATGCAGTGCCAGCTATTGCTCTATGCTAGAGATACTGGTGAATATTTTTTTCTTTATGTCATGGCTCCTCTTTTCCTTCTATACTAGAAACCAAAACTACAACAATTACTACTACACCAGCACCTACCACTACAACTACCACTGCAGCAACCACAACTACAGCAGTGCCCACTACTAGTGGACCCCCTACTACAAGTCTACCTACAACTTCTACAACTGCTATTAGCACTACAACAGAAGGTAAGTTTGTCCATGTACTGGAAATCCTTCCATGAAGAAACTGTGCCTCCTGAACCTACCACTCACATTTACTCCTATACCCCTTAACTTATCCTTGCGATATATTTATAGCTTAGTGGAGTTTTGATATCACATGTAGACATTACATGTGTCCTTGGACATTGCATTGTCCTGAGGAGTAAAAACATACATGTACAAAAGTGTTGTACATGGTTTTCCATGAACGTTCCAAATTTAACTGCTAGTTATCAAAAGAGCAATAGAAAATTCATTCTTTAAGTTACGGGAATGGTTTGTTTTTAAAACTCTAGGCTGTCCTGATGAAAGTTTGATGAAGACACCAACATCTATACCTGATGATCGCATCACATCTAATGTTCCTGTGGGTGTGGATGGCACAAAACCCAGTGATGTAAACCCTGGTGGTAAAACATTCAAAGTTCCTGTACCAAAGACACCAACAGATCCAAAGCCCAGTATCACCATTGAGATTTCTCCTAATATGCCTGTACTTGTGGAGAAGATTAACTTGCCACCAACTACAACAAATGTGGAGAAAGTAACAATCATGGTTCCTAAAGAGGAAGTTGAACCAAGCCGTGAGGGCACCACAACTACTACACCCTCTTCCAGCACTACACCAACTAGTGCTGAGGAGTATGTGACAATTGTGGATAAAGAGACTGTCACTGATACTGGAGATGTCTTCTTGCCCAACTCACCAAAAGTAACAAAGGTCAAGGTGATTATTGAATCACCAAAGAAGACTCCTGACGGCAACACACCAACCGAGTATTTTATAGAAATTAAGACACATGCATGTATTAATGGTAAGTTGCCATACATGTTTACAGCATATATTCAGGCCAATGGTAAATTTTGACTTGCATTGCATTATCAATGTAGTTTGGTGATATTTTCATTTTTCACAGGAATCCTATTACTAACAACATTGTTGTGGTTCCCTGTTAAATAACTGAGCAGAATTAGAAAGAAAAATCCCTTGATTGTCTAAAAGGCACTTGCCTAGACAAGTAGTTTGAATATCTAACATTGTCTTGTTAAAATTATGAAAGCAAAGGAAAGTAGACGAAGGGAGTTATAGAGTCCATATCAGATTTGAATAGAGCTCAACCTGACTGAGTGTGTCAATGATTTCTTTCAAGTCATAAAAAGAATATTTAATGATGAACGCATTGCATTCATTAGTACCTTCACAGTGCTACCTTCTATCAACCATTATTCTCTTCATCCTCAGTGACCACAACAACAACTACAGTCACTACCCCAGTTACTACTTCAACAGTAACACAAACAACTACCACTGTGCCTACCACAACTGTCCAACCTTCAACCAGTACAATTGTAACCACAACTACCACGGTTGGCACCACAACAGAAGGTATGGCCCACATCTCTTCTCTGTACTTGCTTTTCATCTCTTTTTCCTAAACTTTGTCATATACAAAATATGCTGCTTTTCATCAGAGAAAAATTTCAACATTTTTTCTACTTTCTTTGATGATCTATATCCCTTTGCATGACCATATTGCTCATACAAAACTTGCTGCCTTTAATTCAAATGCAGCTGTAGGTCAGGGATACTGTAATGTCCTTTTTTCACAAAGATAGCAATATATGAAATATCATTTTCTTCATGACATGAACTAATTAATCATTTTCTTTGTTTTCTTATCAATTCTAATCAGTCTGAATCATTATGTAGCATATTAAACACATGGTGCACCTTATTAAAGCACTACTCTAAGTCAGGACTGATGTCTAGTTAAACATATAAGGTCTTGACAAGACTGCAGCCCATTCATCTCTTCATTTCTCTGCAAACTATTATGTAGGTTGCCCAAATAAGGAATTCATGGAGAATCCGATGACCATTCCCAATGATCGCATCACTTCTAATGTCCCTAATGGTGAAGATGGTACCAAACCAGAAGATATAAATCCAGGAGGCCAGCAGTTTATTGTAAAGGTTCCAAAGAAGCCTGAAGATCCCAAGCCTAGTGTCACTATTGTTGTTTCTGAAAACATCCCTGTTCTTGTGGAGAAGATTGTCTTTCCACCTTCAACAACCAATGTTGAGAAGGTGACAATTAAGGTCCCAAGTGATGAAGTGAAGCCAAGTAGTCAGGCAACCACCACCACCACCCCATCAACTGGTACCACACCTAGTGCAACTGACAAATTTGTCACAATTGTGGATAATGAACCTGTGAATAAACTTGGAGAGATCTCCTTCCCTAACTCACCAAAGATCACCAAGTTTGTTGTAATCATTGAGTCACCAAAGACCCCTGAAGAAGGCACATCACCAACAGTCTATGAGATAGAAATAAAGGTCCATGCCTGCATTAATGGTAGGTCAATGCATGATATTTGCATTGTATTTTCTAATGTGCCTTAAACATTGTTTCAAACACTTTACAATCTTTGAACAAAATAGAAAATCTGTCCTTAGACTGCACCTTCTCTCATCTCCATTCCCTCAATTCATATAGATTTCTACCAATATCATTTGTTTCTCAATGGAAGCTTTTCTTTTCAACATCACTATCATCTTGAATAATGACTTACCTCTTAGACAGGTCTCTACATTGAATACTACTATTGCCATGAAGACTCAATGACCTTTAGAATATTCTTACGCTTACATATCTGGTCTTGAAATGATATGTATTCCTCAATTACAGGAGTTGTAAGGGAAATGGGCATTAGATTATCTTATCATTTCCTTGATCTTTTCATTAAGTGTCAGGAACATTGATTAGAAATGCAGTGCCAGCTATTGCTCTATGCTAGAGATACTGGTGAATATTTTTTCTTTATGTCATGGCTCCTCTTTTCCTTCTATACTAGAAACCAAAACTACAACAATTACTACTACACCAGCACCTACCACTACAACTACCACTGCAGCAACCACAACTACAGCAGTACCCACTACTAGTGGACTACCTACTACACATCTGCCTACAACTTCTACAACTGCTATTAGCACTACAACAGAAGGTAGGTTTGTTAATATACTGTAAATCCTTTCATGACGAACCTGTGCCTCCTGAACCTACCTATTGCATTACTCTTATATCCCATATGTTATCCCTGTGATTTATTATAGCTTTGTGGATTTTTGATATCATATGTAGACATTATATGTGTCCTTGGACATTGCATTGTCCTGGGTAATAAAACATGCAAGTACAAAAGTGTTGTAAGTGGTTTCCAATCAACATTCTAAATCTAACTGCTAGTTATTAAAATATTATTAAAGGTCCATGCCAGCAGCAATGGAAGGTGAATAGTGAGAAGACCCCTAATGCATTGATTATGTTTTAAATGTGGTTTGTTTTACTAATGCCTATATTGTTTCAGTGATATATTGTACAATTCTTTAAATTTCCTGACTTTTTATGATTGAATAGTCATTCAAGATTTGGGAAAAATAATCACTTGATTTTATTGATTGCATATACTTGTGATCTCTCTCTCTCGCTCTCTCATTCTATATATGTATATATACATGTAATTTTATATGATACCAATCAATTCTGTTTTGTAGATATTTCATTGTCATTCGTATACGCATATAAAGATCAAATGCATGAACTGATCATGTATTTATGCTATTGTTTCTATGGATATAGGTAGTGGCAGAGTCAATACGCTAATATTGGAATATCTTTCTATAACAAGTTTATTTTGCAAAGAATTTCTAAGTGAAATGTACATCAAAATATTTTGTGTACTAACTGCGAAAGTTCAGGTAATTTTCAAAGTGTTGTCATAAAAGAGAATATCAATAGGAACCTTAGGCACAGTTTGGTTTATCCAGGTTTGAGTTACCATTACTTCTTTCGTTGACAGAGACTACAGCTGTGAGCACCGCAGAGAGCACTACAGCCTCTTCAACTGCTGCTACAAGTACAGTCATTACAACAACAAATGCTCCTCCCAGTACTTCAACTACACAAGTAACAACATCAGCAATTACCACTACAGGTCAGTTATCTTCAACAACTTATACAATCGTTACAATTAATTTACAGTTTGTCGGTTATGTTGCCAAACAAATGCTTTAAAGACGTGGAAATATTGATACCCTGCCACAATTTGATCAAGTATATCATGTATTGGCTGGTATCTCTTTGCGTCAAAATGTGATTGAACTGGGCATAGCTCTTAAATATTTATTCCTAATATGATTAGGCAATACCTCTATATCATGTATGTTTTCATGACAGGACAACCTACAACATCAACCTCAGTATCTACCGCACAATCAACAACTGAGGAGCTATCCACTACAGGGCAGACGACTTCTACAGAAATGCCGACTACTACAACACCCGTGCCATCTACTACAATGCCCCCAGTGTCAACAACAACACCCAAGGGTAATTTTTATTGCATCCTTTTTTTAAAAATGTTTCATTTAGCATTACAGTTTTGAATGACATTTAGACAATTTTTGTTTTTTTAGCATCTTTGTGAAATGCACCATGCATTTTCCTTCTAAATGGTTTATTTCTTTATGTATTTACATTTTCTATCATTTTGTTGTTTCCAATCAGATGATTCAGATCTATACTAGGGTATGATTAAAAGTACTAACAAGGCTGGTAACATATTGATTCTGAGTCATGACTAGACATGTTTATAGGAGGGTAAATATAATTGGATTATGAAGGGAAAACTACCATTTTCACAGGATGTTTCACACAAACCAATTGACACCTTCATACACACAAAATACTTGATACTAAATTAGCTATTGCTCTTGCCATTGCAATTTTACTTGACCATTTACAGGTTGCCTCAATGAGGAAATCATGAAGACTCCAGTGGATTTCCCAAAAGGAACTATTACTTCCAATGTTCCTGGAACAGAAGGCACCACGCCCGATGATGTAAACCCCAACACAGGAAAACCTTTCAAACCAACTATACCTAAGGATAACTCTGAGCCCACTCCCACAATTACTATCCCCCTTGGAACAACACCAGTCCTAACCACAAAAATAAATATACCCACTTCAAGTAATGTGAAGAGAGTAACAGTGCTGGTACCAACAGAAGAGGTAGAGGAAACCAGTCCTACAACACCCGGAAACACTGATGAATTGTTCACGCCAATACTCGTCAGCAAATCACCAGAATCTAATGGTGACATTCTCCTCCCCAAGTCTCTCAAGGTTACCAAGATCATAATCAGGATTGAGGCTCCAAAAGAAGGTCCTAATGGTACACTGCCAACCGTGTATGAAATCCTCATCAATGTGCATGCATGTCTTGAACGTAAGTTCACTTTTTACAAATGTCATTTTTCCCTAGTATTATAAACATCATCATAGAGGCAGGCATCGGCAAGATTGTGTATTGCAACACCAACTTATTATAGCACTATATTTGTTCATTCATTGTCACTTTCTGCCACATATGGCTAAGTTGTTACCAGCCAGTTGTAAGTGGTGGAGGACACTGATGTATCCAGTGAAAAACATCACATAACCCCTAATATATTTCTAGGTAGTACTAAATGTTTAAGTTAATGCTATTTGTTGGGTCATCTCTTGAAAATCATTTTCTAAATGATATTTTTAAAATTTATTACTTACTTACAGTGACAACAACAACTTCAACAACAGTTCCAACAACTACCACATCAGTAACAACAACTCCGTCACCTACCACCAGCAGTCCAGGTAAATATATAACTGAAATGTGAATGTATATGACATTATCCGTTGTTGAAGCAATGTTTCATCCTGAAAGGTCCTCAAAATATTGAAATGAAATGTTTTACGATAAGATTGAAACGTGGCATGCATTTATTGTTCAGGCTGTATAGTTCTCTTTGGCTTTACTGCTAATATTCACTTTGTATGACTCAATATAGATAATGCATACACAAAATGTATCTGTGTTGGATGCCGCTGCCATCTCTCTCTCCTTACCAACATGTGCTAAAACCTTTTTTTTGATTTCAGGTACAACAACTGTTCCTTCAACATCAACAGCTGTATACACAACAACAACACCTGGTAAATGATATTCATGACAATAGTAGTAGTAGTAAAAGTAGTAGTAGTAGTAGTAGTAGTAGTAGTAGTAGTAGTCCTGCAGCAGCAGCATCAGTAATAATATCAGTGGTAGTTGTAACTTTACATTTAAGTTAAATAATGTTACACTCAAGCAGAAACACTATCATTCACATTTCACAGTATGTCAAATATAGTACCTATGAATACAATACTCATAGTAACTTAAGTGATCCCTCACTGGCTTATTAAGAACAGTTTGTATACTGTGATTTTTTCTGTCCAAGGATAGTAGTCATACATGTTTTTCATTGACTTATAGGATTCACAACTACAACTAGTGTACCTGGCACGACCACTGAGATTCAGACAACAAGTCCATTGACAACCACAACACAAGGTAAACTATGGTCCAGTAAAACGTGTTCATTATCTAAATGTTAAAAGGGAACGCCACTTTTGCTTCAGCTTAATTGAAAATTAAAGGAACTTCGTCCACTGACAAACACTCTTCAATGTATGACTTTTGTACAAGACAACCGGTCAACTAAAACTGTGCTATATTGCAAATAAAATAGATCCATGTTTTGATATGAATACTAGATATATGCATGGAATAGTTGCATAGTTCAACAATATTTGTATCATAGATATGAATCAATCCCGCTGAATTTACTATCTTGCCTTCCAAAATCTGAACGCAATACGGGCACTTGACAAAACATGAATTCTAAACTTTCTCAAATATACAAGATTGTATATGCAAAATCAACGTTTTGGCAATTTCTATTACAGAAATAACAACAACTACTGGCACTACAACGACCACTGGAGTCACAACTACCACAGCTGCTCCAACCACGACAACAACAACACCAGCCACTACAACCACTGCAGGTATAAAATACTACCATATCCCCACATACTTCAAATGTTTAGTTTAAGTTGTTGATATGACTGTATAGATTAAATAGATAAATTTGCACTAAGCAAATCTTACTTCTTTTATTGGAGGAACTCAACAGATCTTTTAGTAAGGAAGTCATACACTTCTGTATGGAACATGAGCATATCAGGCATGTCCTCTGGTTTTATGGTTTTCTTCACCACTGGCTATTAAAAACTTATGATTTACCTAGATGTAATCAGCATTTGGATGTTCAGCGGAATTCCAAATTGCTGTCCTAGCCATACAGCTTAACTACAACACCTAATGAAACCTGTTGAGATTCAAAAGATTGATAATGATAGCATATGGGTACGATCACAGTAACATACTGTGTAATAACTAAACCAACAAAACATGAGATATTTGTCATTAGTAGTGTCATATCTGAACTCTGTAACTTATATTTTGTTGAAATCGTTTAGTAGAGTCATATTTAATTTTGTAACATATTTTGATGGAATTTTTTTATCTATTACAGTGGTATGTGTGTTGACCGAGGGTATGAGTGATCCGTTGACCATCAGCCCACAACAGCTGACCAGCAGTGTTGCGACTGCCTCACCAGAAGATGCCAGACCAGGTCAGCCAGGTTGGAAGGCTCCTGTACCAGCACAAGGTGCCACTTCACCAAGCCTCATCATTGATCTTACTCCATCATATGTAGATGAGGATATTCTTGTAAGGACATTCGCGATTAATTACAAACTAACTTTTTTTCTTATATATTTACTGATTATACTATCTTATACGAATTATTCTGAATACCATTGCTATTATTATAATTATCATTATTATTATTATTATTATTATAGACCAGACTCAATGGCAAGATTACCAGCCTGAGTTCTGGGAGGCATGGGGTCCAGAGTTCAATACCAGGCCGGGGCGAGTAGGGGTTTGATTCCTCTATAAACTGGGGCAACCACCGAAAACCTTCATTTTTTACTCTTTACTGTCTGTCGCCTAATAAAAGGGAGAGAATACTTTGAAGAGTTTCATATTCACTTCATATCATCGTTCATGCTATCTGTGTCGTCTGCATATACAAAAAAGCTCTCCTTTCTATATGTCTGAGCTACCCCTTAAAAAGGTGTGGCGAACCCTTTAAATATATATATATATATATAAATATATATATATATATATATATATAAATATATATATATATATATATATATATATATATATATATATATATATATATATATATATTTATATATATACATATATATATATATATATATATATATATATATATATATATATATATATATATATATATATATATATATATATATTATTATCATTATTATTATTATTATTATTATTATTTGTAGTAGTGGAGGTATTAGTATTATCAATAGTATAATTATTATTAGTAGTAATAGCGTTATTATCATCATATACGGATAAGGATATCATTGTGAGGACAATCATCTCTAATCACAGACAATTATTTATTTAGAATAATTGATATCATTAAAAGTATTATCACTATCACTATAATTATTGAATGATTTCAGGTGGACACCATTGTCATCAGTGGAAAGGTAAAGACAGTCACTATTGAGTACAGAACTGTCACTGACCAGACCTACAAAACAGTTAAGGACACAGTGGATACCACTAAACCCATCACGTTCAAGCCGCAATTGTCTGCAAGCAATATTCGTATAACACCTAAGGAAGCCACTACTCCCGAAGATACTACATTTGATATGACAGTTGAACTTAAAGCGTGCTTCAAGCATAAGGGTGAGTTACATTGACAACATCATATATGTCACTATAGTCAGGTTGTGTGACATATTATTTGCCTAAGAATCTAATGTGTAGTATGTGTTCTTAATAAATAAATATGTGTACAGTAATCTTTATTCTGAGAGTAGATATCCCCCGATATACAGTTTGTTAAGAAACAAAGTTAGTTTTGACAAATGCAAACTGAACTCTGATACCTTTGAATACTCCTGTGAATTTGGAATTTTGATTATTGTCAATTCTTTTGCCATATAGAGTGTAAGTAGTGGCTAGCCAGTCTGTGATATTGGAGTAAACTTGGGTATCTGGAGAAAACCACTGCCTAAACCCAAGTCAGTGGTAACACTTTCATATGCTTGGAGCAGTATTATAACCCAAGCATTGGAGAGAGATAACAAGCAATGAATGCAATGCCTTAGACGACTGCCTATGAGGGCAGGCACGCAATACATATGCATTTGCAACAGTTAAATAGTACTTGTTGAAATCCTATCTAGGCATTTGAGAGTGTTTGTGATGAAAAGAAGAACAGAGTACTGTCACAACTTAGGAAAGAAACTGGCGCACGCTCACCTATCACTGAACTTAACCATTCTTTTTCTTTACTATAGTGACGACCACAACTGTTGCATCTACAACAACTGGTGTGTCAACCACAACAGAGGAGTCAACAACTACCACTGTTATAACCACAACTCAAGGTACTTATTATGAATAGATCTGTAACTGGACTAGAATAGTTTTGTTTATCAGTATGGTCTGCTATTCCACTTAATGTCATGATAAGGCAACTTTTAATGAAACAACTGGAGAAAAGGAGGAACGCTCACTTCAAGCTATTCATTAAACCTAATCCTGCAACAAGTAGGATAAAACCCTTAACAAATAACGACTTCATAAAATCGATCCACAGTGCACTAGATATTTTGCCTTGGAATACACAACCTGATCGTTTTTTAAACGTATTTTGATGTGGTAGACTATTACATCACCATGCACTCATTTGGAAATTTCTATAAACCTACTATTGTTATTTATGTTTAAAAATCAACTATTGGTTATTTACTAATCATTCGGATATGGACCTTGTCATTTTCTAATGTAGGGAAGAATTGTCTGGAGATCTATTAAAGCATTTTGTTCTGTTCTTTTTATTCACAGAACAATGTACCATGACTGAGGGTATGACAGACCCACTGTTGATTGAGGACAGTCAGATATCTGGCACACCAAATATCATCGGATCAGACCCATCTGATGTTCGTCCCAGCCAACCTGGATGGAAACTTCCAAGCACTGCCTCACCGGTCTTGACAGTGACCTTAACCAAAGATCCCGCAGAGACAGTGAAACTCGCCAAGGTGATAGTAACTGGTGTCAAGACAGTCACCATCGAAACCATTAGCAGTCCAGGTTCTTCCCCCATTGTGGTTGTCCAGGACGCTGATGCCTCTAAACCTATCATTATCAGTCCAATGGTGGAAAGCTACCAGGTAGTGGTCAAACCATCTGATCCTACCAATGACTCATACACAATCCACGCTTCAGTTTTTGCCTGCTTCAAGCCAGTCAGTAAGTATTTTTGTGTTATTAATATGTGTCTAATTTGCACTAAATTGTAAGTTATTTGGTAAAGGGACATTATGCTAAAAGGACTACATCGAAGATGTACTGTTTTAATGCAAGTACCAGTGGCAAACAGAACAGTGTTCCAAGGAATAATATGTTATTCAGTATAGCTTGGAAGAGTATCAAGATCTTCTCAGAAGCTTATGCTGCTATGGTAAAGGACAATGATACACTTCAATTGTTTTTTGCGAGGCGCTACGGTTTCCTTCACTGCTTGCAACTGGCTAGTCACAGTTAAGCCACTTAATGGCAGATATAATGACAGTAATTGAATCTCAAAGTTTTGATGTTCTCAAAGTTGAAAAGAAATACTACAGATTAAGTATATGTGCTTTAGAAGTAACTTTCCATGGATATTTGATAACGTTTCTCATGACTCGTTTTTGTTATGTTCCAGCTACTACAACCAAGAAGGTTGTGACTACCACAACAGCAACACCAACACCAGGCACAACAACAACTGCTACACCAACACCAGGCACTACAACTACAGCCACACCAACACCAGGCACAACAACAACTGCCACGCCAACACCAGGCACTACAACTACAGGTACGCCAACACCAGGTACAACAACAACTGCCACACCAACACCAGGCACTACAACTACAGGTACGCCAACACCAGGCACAACAACAACTGCCACACCAACACCAGGTACAACAACAACAGCTACACCAACACCAGGTACTACAACAACAACAACGACACCAGCACCAACAACAGGAATGAAGAATGAGTCATACACAACAACTCTTCCTACAGCACCACCAACAACCACTGTTCAAGTGACAACAACCACAGGTGCGTTAACCCTATTAATCAGCATCCATTTGATTAAGAATTTCGTTCATTTCCAGCCAGTTTTATTAGTAGTAGAACCAAATATCAGGGAAGATCCTGGTTTCTGTTCATCTTTTTTTCCTAATATGTAAGTATAATGCAGTGAAGATGATAAATGACATATCACTGTTATAGGATGTAAAGAGAGTCTAACATTCAAACATGTTCATTATATTTTTGTTACCGATGTCTTCCCACAGAGGCCTGTGATATGAAGGAGGGCATGGATGATCCAAGGTACATACCAGACCACCTCATTTCAACCAATCCCAAGGATATCACTAGTAGCAACTCACCTACCAATGTTCGGCCATCTGCCACCGAGCCATGGAGTCCACCAGTTGACCAAAACCCTGAGCTCATTGTTGATGTAACACCAGTGGACACCACTGGACCAACTCCAGTAGAAAGCGTTGAGGTCAGCGGCAATGTTGCAACAGTGACAGTTCTTGTGCGCGAGACACCAACCGGTCCATTCGTAGTGAAGAAGGATAACGTCCCAGCAGGCATTGTTACCTTCAAACCACCAGTCAACGCCTACGAAATCAAGATTGTACCAAAGACTCCTGCAGATCCTTCAACTCCAACTTATGATATGAAGGTCAAGATTAAGGCATGCTTTGAGACCATGGGTAAATGCTAATTTATGCAAGCATCTATGTAAAGTTCATTTGAATCTGACCAGGTGTTTTACTTGTCTCTCAGTTTGTAGTTTGATATATTAGTATGGTTTAGTTATCATTACAAAGATACCATGCTCATTGGTTGTAAGATTTATTTCATTGCATTGTCTTGACAGTGGTTCCATAATGAGAAATGAGGAATGAGATTATCCTATGTAATATCAAATATCTGATTGTAAGAAACTTTTTACCTTGATTTATTTATAAATAAAAGGATATTATCTGCTTTTTAGTGAATTCATAAATCATACTATGTTTTTATAACCAGTTTTGAAAAATATCAAATGACTGTGTTGTGTGTGATCCTTATGAATGTATATGTATTTGTATTATGGGTAACTTAATTGCTATGTTGGCCAAAATATGTTTTAAGGCAACTAGTTTGTTTCTCATAATGACCAAACCTAATCCAATGTTAACATTTTAAATGTGTCATAAAGTGGTTGCTGCCATGAGTTTTTGCAGAAGTATTAATCATAGAGTTGTACTATTTTTTGTCAATAAAATGCCATTTCTTTTGTTTTTTAGCATTTTTTCAGGCATTATTGAATGGATTGCATTATCTTACCACGAACGTAGCATACCATGGATGAATGAGTTGCATTGACCAATGTAATATTCCATCTTTGTGAACATATACAAAGCAGGTTTTTCTTATTTCAGTATCAACTACTACAACATCCACAACTACCACCACAACACCTGCCCCTACAACATCCACAGGTGAATCCACAACTGGCCATGGAAGCACCACTGGTACAACCACGTCTGGCACCACAACCGGTACAACCATGACTGGCACTACCACTGGTACAACCACGTCTGTCACTACAACTGCTACAACAACTACAGCGGTACCAACCACAAGTACAACACCAAAGCCAACCACACCAACAACCGTTGCAACCACCACACCATTTACCACAACTACACCTCTTATCACCACCACTACCACCCCTCAAGTGACAACTACAGTTACAGGTTTGGATATATATTTAATTATGACGCTTTTTAGTTCCCAAATGGCTGATATCTGAAATGCGTTCTAAGCAATGTATCCTACTGCGCCTTGATTACTACTCATTTGGTCAAATACCTTTTCATATGCTAGTAAATTATACTTTATGAAAATAGCTTTATCCTAAATAAGACCTGAGTAAGTGAGTACTGACTAGGCATTTGCAGCACCTAAATATACCTGTATGTTTTGAAGCATGGTTTATATTACTGGCATTAACTTTTCTTATTTCATTTGTTTGAATTAACACAAAAGTGTGGATTGATGTTGTTTCACTATCGCTCACGGTATCATGATTTAAATGTTTTCTTCATTTTTTGTTTTGTACACTGTGAAATAATGAAACTATTTTGTGTATTAAATTATACTGTCAATAAAGATTCAATCATTAATGGTACCCAATGGAAGTGGTGCTACATGCCACTTACTGAAGTATGCAAGGTTTTGAAGTTTTGAAGAGATTTTTTGGTAAGAATATTCACTGTTGCTATAGAAGCAGTTTTTCAATATATGGTAATCAATCAATCAAAATGAAAAGCCAGTTTCTTATAAGCATAAGGCAGGTATTAATTTCACTTTGGTGGACTGCCTAAGATTATCCTACCTACCTTACCGAGATTTTAATGTCTGAAATAAATATGATTTCTATTTATATAATCAACAGTTAAAGCTAGCATTTAGGTTAAATGGTGAAAATAAAAAAAAATCTTACAAAAATCTTACCATTTATCTTTTAGCTATTGTGGGACTGAATAAATTCACCAATTCTGTATTTGCAGAAATCTGTAAGTTCACTGACGTTATGAAGAATGCTACCGATATCCCAGACTCTGCTATTACATCAAACATAAACACCCCTGATGTCAAGAATGTAAGACCAGGATCAACAAAACCATGGAACGCTCCTGTACCACAATCTGCAGCGGACCGCAAACCAGAGGTCACAGTTGATGTTACACCAAGCGGTGAGAGCAACCCAACCATTGTTGAGTCTATTGTTGTCACAGGTA
>OZ012696.1:5376803-5381803 GCA_963942565.1 Maea johnstoni | reverse complement strand
AGCTCAGTTTGAAATTACTATGCATGTTCCTTCAATATTTATGATATGACACATATGGCTGAAAATTACAATAAATGAAAAGTAAGTGAAATGCATTGCTGCCATTGACGAAAATGTATTACACTCTGAAAGATGAACACCATAATTAATTCTCATACATTAATGACACTCTATATTCTTATATCTAGTCACTCTTACCACCACAACAACTGCCATGCCTACAACCACCACAACTGTTGCACCCACAACAACTACAACAACAAGTGCACCCACAACAACAACTACGGCTGAAACGACAACACCAGTTCTAACTACAACTGTCTCCGAACCACCATCAACAAGCACATCAGCAACAACCTCAACAGGAGCACCAACCACCACAACTGGTGCCCCAACAACTACAACTGGAGCGCCAACCACCACAACTGGTGCAACAACCACAACAACTGGAGCACCTACCACCACAACTGGTGTCCCAACCACTACAACTGGAGCACCAACCACCACCACTGGTGTCCAAACCACCACTACAACAGCTGGAACTACTACCACTACTTCTGTTGTCACAACTACAGGTAATTATGCATTTAAATCTTTGCTAAGTTCAAAGATTTTCTACTTTTAAACATACAATCAACCATATTAGCAGGTATGTTAGTATCATATATGCATAATATTTATTTAGATGTTTTTATCCTCTTTAAGTAATAAAATTGCACTAACGCTATTAACTCTGTACATATCAACTCAAGATATGATTAGCAGATGGAGAATCTTACCGAGTATAAAGCAGAAACCCAGGTCCCATATGTTACTGAAAAAGCTTTCTGTATCTTCTTCAGAGATGTGCAAAATGACAGACGGAATGGCCAACCCACAATACATTCCTGAAGGAAGCATCTCTAGCACTGTCAATGTCCCCAATTCACCAGTTACAAACATGCGGCCAACAAGTAACGAACCATGGAGAGTACCTGTCAGTGAAAATCCAGAGGTGACTATTGATGTCACACCACAGGATTCCCAGCAGCCAATCATTGTAGACCGTGTCGTTGTCACTGGAAATGTGAAGACTGTGACCATTCTTGGAAAGGACACACCTACTGGAACATTTGTTGCAATTGTTGAAGACGTAGATGCAACCAATCCCGTGAAACTGCCAGCGCTGACAAAACTGTATGAAGTCAAGATCGTTCCTGTCACACCTTTGAGTATCAATGGAACACCAGCCACCACATATGACATACAAGTCTCTGTCCATGCTTGCTTCGAGCTTGAAGGTCAGCTTTATAATAGAGTGCATTTATCTGATTAAATTTTGGTTGGATTTTAATACTATCAAGTTAATAGTTGTTTGCAAGAACAAAATATTATTGATAGGAGAGTATAAATAAATTTCACATTAGACTTATGTGAAAAGCATAAAATGATATATAACATATATATAAATATATATATATATATATATATATATATATATATATATATATATATATATATATATATATATATATATATATATATATATATATAAATATATATATATATATATACATATATATACATCGTATGTGCCGTGATACTGGTCCGCGTTAGCCGAATTCCGGCATTAGGAATCCAGCCTGCCCATGATTCAATATACGTACTTGATATGCATGGGACTATATATATATATATATATATATATATATATATATATATATATATATATATATATATATATATATATATATATATATATATATATGTATATGTACATGTATATTTATATATAAATATATATATATGTATATATATATATATATATATATATATATATATATATATATATATATACATGCATATATGATATATCTATATGTATGTTTCTGCCATTTCCTTATAGTTACAACAACTACGCAGCAGCCAACCACAAGTGTAACAACAACACCTGGTACAACAACAACAGCCACACTGACACCAGGCACAACAACTACAGCTACACCAACACCAGGCACAACAACTACAGCTACACCAACACCAGGCACAACCACCACTGCTACGCCAACACCAGGCACAACCACAACTGCTACACCAACTCCAGGCACGACTACTACAGCTACACCAACACCAGGCACTACAACAACTGCTACACCAACACCAGGTACAACCACAACTGCCACACCAACACCAGGCACAACAACAACAGCTACACCTACACCAGGCACAACAACTGTAACATCAACACCAGCACCAACAACCTCAACAACAACAGCACCACCCACAACCACAACAACTGCTGTTACCACAAGTGAACCTGTAACGACTACAACTGAAGCATGTATTGAAAAGGATGCCATGACAGATGTGAGCTACATTACTAAGTCCATGATCTCCGGATACCCATTAACCCCACAGAGTGACCCTGCTGATGCGAGACCTAACAAGGGTGGCTGGAAAGCCCCTGAATCAAAACCAAACGAGAAACCATCAGCACTTTCTGTTAACATGAGACCACAGGGACAGACAAAACCAATCTTAGTGACGGAGGTACTACTAACTGGACCAGGTCTGCCAAACACTGCCAAGATAGTCTTAATAAAAGACAACAAAGAAATATTTACTACAAATGTCCAAGATCCAACAAAACCCACAAGGATTAGCCCACCAATGGATGTTGACTCCATAACAATCAGGCTGTTAGGCAAACCAATTACAGGAACAGAATATCAAGTAACTGTTCATATCAAGGCTTGCTATGAGTATGAAGGTAAGTATCATTTCTATGAATCCCTCCTCTTTTTTTCTTTAATTGGTAAATGGGTGTTGAACATTCAGCCATTCACACCATTTAAATTCAATACCGAATTGATTTATATTGAACACTTTGCACCATATCATATGCTGCACAAGGGACCTTATAATGGTATGGGCGTATATCATTTGAATACACAGGGCTCAGGTCACAACACATCTGTTATACCATTGTTGAACTACTGCATATGCATAGTTTGATGCATACTGTAAAACCCATTATTATCGCGCTCCTTTTAATTTCACGCATTTCGCGCTAGGTGATAATAACGCCTATATTACTGGCGCTGATATACGTTCAAAATAGCATAACAATGCCTCATCTAGCGGTGATACAGTTGATGCGCGTAATTAAATGACCGCGATCAGATTAAGACGGCAGTTGCGTGAATAAAAAGGGGCGTGGTTATAAAGGGTTTTACAGTACCTTCTATGTAAAAACAAATTTATTGGATAAGGGAGATTAACTGAAAAACGAGGGGAGAGAACTGTTGATGAATTTGTAAACAATGTTAATAGTGTGGTACACCATGTTATCCACCCAAAGACACCTGTTTCCCATTAGGTAGCTGATTGGGTAATTGATAATAATGATTACAATAGTAATAATAATTATGTAATAATAAGTAATAATACTAATGATAATGAAACAGTATGTGTCCTTTGTCGGAGGATCTTTCATGTATTATATACTCTTCTGATGCTGAGATGTCAATTTAAGGCAGAATAGCGGAAATGTTGTGTCAAAAATTTCAACCCAATAACCTGTCTTATGGCAATTACATGTTCAGATAATTTTACATTAAAATGTGTTGCAAATGAAAGTCTCAAAATTCTTGCTAGTACCAGAAAATTTCATTTAATGATACAATATTATCTTCATTCAGTAACCTCCACGACAACAACCTACACTTCAACAACAGTTACCACCACATCTGCTACTCCAACCACAACAGCGCCACCCACAACAACAACAGTACCAACATCTACTGTGGAACCAACAACTACTGTGGCACCGACAACTACTGTGGAACCAACGACTACAGTTGCACCAACAACTACAGTAGCACCAACAACAACAGTGGCACCAACAACAACAGTGGCACCAACAACTACTGTGGCACCAACAACAACTGTTGCACCAACAACAACAGTGGCCCCAACAACTACAGTTGCACCAACAACAACAGTGGCACCAACAACTACTGTTGCTCCAACAACTACTACTACTGTGGCACCAACAACAACAGTAGAAGTAACAACTGGTGCATCAACATCTGTGGTACCAACAACAACTGTTGCTCCAACAACAACAACTGCTACTGTGGCACCAACAACAACAGTAGAATCAACAACTGGTGCATCATCATCAACAACTGCTGCCCCAACAACAACTGTTGCACCAACAACAACTACTACTACTGTGGCACCAACAACAACAGTAGAATCAACAACTGGTGCATCATCATCAACAACTGCTGCACCAACAACAACTGTTGCTCCAACAACAACAACTACTACTGTGGCACCAACAACAACAGTAGAATCAACAACTGGTGCATCATCATCAACAACTGCTGCCCCAACAACAACTGTTGCACCAACAACAACTACTACTACTGTGGCACCAACAACAACAGTAGAATCAACAACTGGTGCATCATCATCAACAACTGCTGCACCAACAACAACTGTTGCACCAACAACAACAACTACTACTGTGGCACCAACAACAACAGTAGAATCAACAACTGGTGCATCATCATCAACAACTGCTGCACCAACAACAACTGTTGCACCAACAACAACAACTACTACTGTGGGACCAACAACAACAGTAGAATCAACAACTGGTGCATCATCATCAACAACTGCTGCACCAACAACAACTGTTGCACCAACAACAACTACTACTACTGTGGCACCAACAACAACAGTAGAAGCAACAACTGGTGCATCATCATCAACAACTGCTGCACCAACAACAACTGTTGCACCAACAACAACTACTACTACTGTGGCACCAACAACAACAGTAAAAGCAACAACTGGTGCATCAACAACATCTGTTGCACCAACAACTACTGTTGCTCCAACAACAACTGTTGCACCAACAACTGCTGCACCAACAACAACTACTGTTGCTCCAACAACAACAACAACTACTACTGTTGCTCCAACAACAACAACAACTACTACAGTTGCTC
>OZ012696.1:5341803-5364303 GCA_963942565.1 Maea johnstoni | reverse complement strand
TATTCTTTAATAAGATATGATGCATCCAATTGAGTTTGAAATGCATTATATTCGATTCCGAATATGCGATATTCAGTATTTCACTGCAATATGTGGACACTCGATTCGTTGTTTTTTTCTCCAGGTGAAAGACCAGATAAATGTCACGTGACAAAGACATGTGATGACGTCATGGATGCCACCTTCCAGGTGTGGTCCAAGGTTGGCGCCGCTATCTTCGAATGCCTCGGCAGCCACTCATGTGCATGTAAGGCTGGCTACACTCCCGACCCTACAGAGAACTCCATCTGTATTAAGCAACCACCAACCGACTCCTGCATCAAACCGTGCAAGTGCACCGTCAATGGTATAGAAACTACAATCCAGGTAACTCCACATGTGACTTTTTAAGCCTTAAAACATAACTAGCAGCTTATTTGAATTTTGATTTTTCGTTTGTCGTCACATTTATGCCGACTAGCCAGTTGTAAGTAGTGGAGGAAACCGCCGTACCTGGCAAAAATTACCGCCTAAATCCAAGTCACTGGCTACTTTCTCACATGCCTAGGCTGGGAAATGTAACTTCTTGTTTAGAAAATTGAAAGTTTTTATATCCATTGAAATAGATCCATGTATGAATCACATTACCATGAATTTACTTTAGAATAAAAGAAAGCATTGTAAATTGACAGGGAAATATCAGTCATTGCAAGAGCTAAAGAACCAGTTAACGAGGTTATTCATTAAAAACTTAAATAAGGAAGAAATGTGAACGGGTGGGATGTTCAAGAGAATGTGACTTTTTAGGATGTAAAACCTGTGACTGAAACATTCGACTCTATTTTATAAGAATGGAACTCCATATTTACAAAATTGTTCTCACTAAAGAACATTAGTGGGTTGGCCTGGTTACTTAAGAAATGTACGGCATTTTGGGGGCTCTCTATGGTGCCTTTTCAACTGAAAGACCCCTTGTAACTATTTGTAAAGAGAAGGTTATTTCTTCCCCCTTCACGGTTCCTATCTCATCGCGATATGACCTAAACTGTTAAAAGCAACATAAAAACCCATTCCGTTCTTCCTTTTTTATGACCTAAGCTGTTGAAAGCGATGTATAAACAATTTCTTTCGTCCCTTCTCACCTTATGATGGTTGAATTACAGGTCGGTAAGAAATGTGTGATGTCCTGTAAGACTTGCACATGCGGCTACGAGAATGGTCAGAGTAAGTGGACCGACTGCTCTGCTGATGCCTGCCTTACCACTACCCCCAAGCCAACTACCACAACCCTAGCAGGTAAGAAATACTATAACAATATCTTTGATATATTCCAAGTTTCTATTATCGTACATTTCTCCTCCTGCCAAATTATTACGAGTAAACAATTGTTCTGCCAAGTAATTGTTTTAATCATTTTTTAATCCATGTCTTCAGTATTGTATGCATGCATGTTTTTATGGTTGTTTGTATGTATGTATATATTACATACATAAATACATACATGCATACATATTTACATACATACATACATGGGATAATATGGAAATGATAAACTTATGATATACAAAATTACGAATTACATGTTTCCTACCTGCATTGTCTTACACTTGTCTTCATGTTCTAATGCTTTTCTGTTGCTTTTCAGTATGTGACTCAAGCAAGTGCATGTGCTCCATTGGCTGTTTCGGAGACCAGTCAGACTGCGAATACAAATACGAATGTGATCCTATGATGTGCGTGTGTCCATCTGGCATGAGCCGAGTGAATGGACGCTGCGTGAAGTCTGTCACCCCTGATGACCAGTGTACGACAACTGTGACAACAACTCTGCCAACCACTACCAGACCCGGTAAGAATACCTTTGTTATATCACTTTTGATATATCTTTACTTTTAAGGCATGACCGATATGATGTATTGTCCTCAAGATATGAGCGATGTCTTTATTGTCAAAATGCAAATAAATGAATAAATGATTCGTTTATTAATGAATAAATGAAATTGCGAAATTGAAGATTTTCCTTTTCTGTTTTATCAAGAATAAAATTGCAATGATGATTTCATTGAGGTTTCTGCAAAACACACGAATGAGAGAGTGAAACAATATCAGATGAAAAAATCATCATCAAATTAAATCTTACTAGAGAAGTTGCCAGTTAACAACGTGAGATTGATATTTCATTTTTAAAAAGGAACATGTTTACTACTACTACTACTACCACTACTACTACTATTACTACTTTCTTACTGCTATTACTACTACCACAACAACAACTACTACTACTACTACTACTACTACTACTACTTTTCTGCTGCTATTACTACTACCACAACAACAACAACAACAACTACTACTACTACTACTTTTTGCTACTACTACTACTACTACTACTACTACTACTACTACTACTACTACTACTACTACTACTACTACTACTACTACTACATTTGCAACTGCTGCTGTTACTACCGTCACTACTACTGCAACAACTGCCATTCACTTTTAGCCCATGTATCATTTGATATGCTTAAGTTCCTGCATTCTATTGATAGTTTCCTATTCCATTTGATCCATAGCCTGTAGCCACCCACTGATCTCTGTGAGTGCCATAGTGAAGAGCATCACAGCCTCTAGCACCCTATCGGTAGGAAGTGGAACTAGCACCATCACTTACAGTCCAGAGAAGGCAAGACCAAATCTCTCTGGCTGGAGAGGCACAGTCACTGACCTGCGGCCAATATTCACCACTACCTTCAAGCAAGTGGTCACCGTTTCCGGTATCACAATCAAACCTGTTTTCGTCAAGACCTTCAAGATTGAATATAGTGATGATGGCACAGACTTCAAGCCTGTAACTGAGGGTTCTTCTACAAAGGTAAAATCATTTTGCCCCACAGTTGAATTGCTAGTACATCGATATCTAAAGTTTGTTGAAAGGCACTCAGAAAGTCTAATCCAAAAGTCAAAGATCTTCAACATAACTTATCTGATTAAAACATAGCGCTTTTCACAAATAGACTTTTAGATTCAGATTTCTAATTTGAAAATACAAAGAGATTCGGAAAAATGTTAAGAGGATTTATGACAGTGCTTTATTTTTGCCATCTGTAGGTCTTTGATGTTACAGAAGTTACGGGAACAACTTTCATCTCTTTTTGCATATCGGATGTTAGATTCAGTTTTCTAATTTGAAAATACGAGGAGATTTGGAATAATGTCTCAGCAATATACAACAGTATTTCATTTTGCCATTTGTAGATCTTCAACGTTACTGGTGTTATTGGAGCAACTAAAGAATTCTTCTTCCCAATGGTCCAAGCTTCAACAGTTCGTATTATCGTATTGAGCAAGACCTTGCCAGACAAGAGCGCTGGTTTCAATTTGGACATATTGGGCTGTTACAAACTGGGTAGGTAGTATATATATAGTACTAGTATAAAGTTAGATTTATCGTCCCAAGCATTTAGACATAGGCTTGAGGCTGTACTGGATACTCATTAGTGGGTTGACTTGGTCACTATAAAAACGTGCAGTAATGTGAATGGCTATCTGCAGTTCCTTTGCAACTGTAGTAACTCTCAGACTTGACGAGGAAAAAGAATGGAATTTCTTACTGGGTCTTAGGTTCTACTTTGTTGCAATATAACTTGAGTTGTTGAAAGTGATGCAGAAAGATAATCCACTTTTCATTACCTTATTCTACATATTGCTTTAACATTATATTTCCATATGTTAAAACGCATGCACATAGTACACATGTGGCTGATTCAAATGTGTATCTTTAATTGAAGTCACCACCACACCAGAACCTCCAAGCACACCAAGCAGCACATATGAGAGCACCACTCCCTCGACAACAACCATGTCTACAACCACAGCAAATGGTAAGCAATAAGCTATTCCAATGAAAACGGTACTGAGTAGGAGCTACATATTCATGTATGCCTATATGTTTTATGCTAATTAACTCTTTTAATGCTGAGCTTACTACTGTCTAAGGCACAATGTTGAAACAAGTAAAACAAACTAAACCCTGTCGTGTTAGTACTTATTTGGAGGTTTTTGTTGAGTTCTATTAGATGAGTACCAATATGGTAAGGTTTGGTTATATTTCAGCTTTTTGCACCATTTTGTGCTGACCAAATAAGCCACCTGCAGTGAAGGGGTTAATCTTCTTTCGATTTTAATAACGGTTATCTAACTTGAAAAAACAACAATTAGGGAACATAAGTTAGAAGTTTGTTGCTCACAACCATTATATCCTGGTTCCTACTATCAGTTAACTCTCTTTTTATCTGCTGGGAAAGGAATTGTCTACAGCTCACATTAGCATCATTAATTTCTCTAGTTCACTCATTGTTCGATTTTTATAATTTTTACATTTTATTACCTCATGCGGTACATGTTGAAGAAATTAATGCCATTACTGTATAATGCTATGTTATTATACATTTCTTCTATCTTTGAATACGTACAGTATTTTTAGAAAAATGTCATTGCAATTAATGTTATGTTTATGACTTTTCTTTGCAGTCTGCACCTCGCCCAAGGTGTACCACAGTTGTCTGTGCCATAAGACTTGTGAGGATATGGCTAACGCCAACTTCACCTGTCCTACTGCATGCCAGGCTGGATGCGATTGCCCAACAGGTACTGTCAATAACAATGGAAAGTGTGTCCCAGCCACGGACTGCCCATGCTACTACCAACCACTTGGCAAGTTCTTCAAGGTAAGTTTTTCTCCCATTTTCAAAACCAAATGTTGTGTCTTACTTTTACAAAGATTGCCTTACCTTCTTGCAATGTTACCGAAGACTAACAGCACATCTCTTTCATTGTCACATTCTTTGACTTTCTGAGAGATGTGATTCCATTGAACATAGTTAAAACAACTCTTTATGTTGAACTTGCCACAAATCAGGGTCGCTTACCTCATTGTGCTGTTAACTTATCACTTGCATGTGCATTTAGATTTGTGGCTTCCATAATGAACACATGTATGTTTGTAATTTGAATTGCATCAATATTTTGGAATTTACTTGTCATCATCTTCCCCGCCATAAAGAAGCGAATTTACTTACCTCTTATAAATGGTAGAAGAAATGGGTTACTGGCATGAACCACCGCCAAACTATAAAGTCACATCTTAACATGCCCCAGACACCATGTAGTGGTCACAGGTGACAAACAGTCAGAGACAATGTGTTAGACCATGCGACTATCGGGGCAGGTTTGATTTGCATCGAATAAACACAAGAATCTTTCCTATTTGTAGTTGAACGAAGTATTCGTAATCGACAAGGCTACATGCAAGGAGGGCCGCTGTACCATGACCGACATAAGCATTGAAATCGATAGCGAAAAGTGCAAGAAATGCGACAATTGCACCGCAAACCAGGTGTGCAAAGACACTTGCGCCTGCAAACGAACATGCGAAAACCCAGACCTCGTGTGCGACCTCCAGACATGCAAGCCTGGATGCGCATGCCCAGACAAGACTGTATGGAATGGCGAGAAATGTGTCCCGAAATACGAGTGTCCATGCAAACATAACAACACGTTCTACGACCAAGGCGAGAAATGGAGTGTTTCAGAGTGTATGAAGTGCAAGTGTACCAACAATACAGCCGTCTGCGGTGAGACATGTACCAAGACATGCACAACAGTAAGTCAATGCAATCCCTTGCATACTTTTCATTTTGCCTGCAGACTTGGCATTTTTATCACATTTCATTCTAAACATTTCGGGATTTTAGTAAAACGAACAAAAACTCCATGCCTGCAGAATTTCAAGATTTCCTCATCAGTACAGTATGCTTTTTGCTTGAGTCTTTCTTGAGAATAATTAAGATGATACCATTTAATTTTGAAACTGCTTCAAAATAAACTTTAACCAGATAAAACAACTCTATGCATTTACATATCATACCCTACAAATATAAATGCTAAAACAAGAAGTGTTTAGAATGTAGCTAGAGAAGAAAGAGAATTCAACTTGATTCTATCTATGTTATCTATATGCATCATCCAATTATCTACTTCTTAATTTGAAGGGCTTTAAACTTCTGAATAAGGCTATGGATGATGGTGTATGCTGCAAGTGCGTGCCAGAGCAGGAACACTGTGTCCACCCAGACAAACCCGATGTATACATTTTGGTATGTACTTGTATACTGACTGATATTCTTCAGCGTTTTGTGGGATGATAATCAATGTGTTCCTTACACAACGAACACAGTCTTTGAACAACTTAAAGCAGCTGGACTCTTTCTACCTGTAAGATCTTCAGAAATGATGTGTTTATTTAACTTATTTATCAAATAGTAGAGGAATAAAATTAAATTAAAAAAATAGTTGACAATGAATATGAATATCATAAACGTAGTCATGGCAGATCACTTGGACATAATCTGAATAAAATCAATTTTATGTCCTGTTATTTTACAACTTAGGTCCTGACCACACACACTTTCTGTAGAAAACTTGTCCATCATTGTCAGGTTTAGGTAGCCGGCGCTGACAGCGTCAAAGTACAGAAAAAAAGGACAGGGTTTTTATATATAGGGAAGCGGAACCACACGCTATGTACGCTATTTATAAACAAACGCACACATTGTGTGTTCTACAGTATCCAGATGACAATTGTTGGCGGAGTTCTTAAGAATCAATTGTTTAGCACACTTGTTCTATGATCATTATTCTTAATTAAGGTTGGCAAAGAGGTGAACAAAGATGCCTGTACCAGCTACGAGTGCAAGCCAGGACCAATGCTCGCTATCAAGGCTCTGACGTGCGAGAACAAGACATGCGGAGATGGTTTCGTGGAAGTGAGAGAGGAAGGAAAATGCTGTTCTGTCTGCAAACCTACTCAGACAACAACTACAACTACGGCAGCAACAACAACAACAACAGCAGCAACAACAACAACAACACCTGCACCAACTACTTCACCATCAACATCAAGTCAGGGTAGGTTTAAAACTGTCATATATATATATACATATGCTTTGAAAAGCGTACTGAATATTGTTTGTACCTCTATTTTCTTCCAGATTTGCCAGATACGTCACAATTTTCAATGTACGAGTTAGCAATATCTTTCCCAGTTAGCAGGTGGCCTAGTGGCTATATATATATATATATATATATATATATATATATATATATATATATATATATATATATATATATATATATATATATATATATATATATATATATATATATATATGTCCTGCGCAGTGGAGGGTTGTCTAAGTTTCTTTTTCAACTGAAATAGAAATAGCCCATGAAAATATTCGTGAAGAGAAGGAATTTCTCCCCCTTTCTGGGTTTCTATCTTGTTGTTAGAAACCGTGATATGACCTAAGCTGTTGAGAGCGACGCTAAAACCCAGTCCTTGCTTTCTTATATGAAATTTTAAGATAACTTTCTTCCCAATATGATCACTGGAGAAAGGTATTATAAAAGGGCGGCTCTATGGTAAGACGTCCCTTTTCAACAAACGACTTTTTAACACCATCATTTTTCCATAGATGCAGTCTACGTAACACCTAATTCCCTCAACTACATGTCAAAAACGACCCTTACACGTCTACATATTTTGATTTATATACACAAAAGCATATCTCTCATTTTGTATTTGAATGAGATATGTGGAGTATGAATGGAAATTCATTGTGTTTGACTTCATCCCAAACAACCATTTCTTCATCCGCAACTACAACAGTTCAAACCACCACTGTAATAACTACACGCAATGCAAGAGGATCACATGTAGAAATGAACTGTAAAATATATTGCGATTAATTCTTGAATACTCGTAGTGCCAGAAAAAAAGCACGATACATAGAGGTGAAGAACTCTCCTTGATATACTCTCCTTGGACATTGAATGCTATCAGTTAGCCATTGTTCAGAGTATGCATTTTACCCCACTACATGAAATGAACAGGCTATTGTTAATAATGCTTGAAATTACAGCTGCTAACTAAATATGCATTAAAATTAAAGTTTGTTATATATTACTTTATCTAAAACAGCAACAACAACAACAACATCTGTAACAACAACAACTGCTACCACAACAGCACCACCAACAACTACATCAACTGAACCAACAACAACAGTTGAAACAACCTCCGCTCCACCAACAACTACACCAACTGAACCAACAACAACAGTTGAAACAACATCCGCTCCACCAACAACTACACCAACTGAACCAACAACAACAGTTGAAACAACCTCCGCTCCACCAACAACTACACCAACTGAACCAACAACAACAGTTGAAACAACCTCCGCTCCACCAACAACTACACCAACTGAACCAACAACAACAGTTGAAACAACCTCCGCTCCACCAACAACTACACCAACTGAACCAACAACAACAGTTGAAACAACATCCGCTCCACCAACAACTACACCAACTGAACCAACAACAACAGTTGAAACAACATCCGCTCCACCAACAACTACACCAACTGAACCAACAACAACAGTTGAAACAACATCCGCTCAACCAACAACCACTGTGGAACCAACAACTACAGTTGCACCAACAACTACAATGGCACCAACAACCACTGTGGAACCAACAACTACAGTGGCACCAACAACTACAGTTGCACCAACAACTACAGTGGCACCAACAACTACAGTGGCACCAACAACTACAGTGGCACCAACAACAACAGTTGCACCAACAACAACAGTGGGACCAACAACTACTGTCCAACCCACAACCACAACAACTGCTGTTACCACAAGTGAACCTGTAACGACTACAACTGAAGCATGTATTGAAAAGGATGCCATGACAGATGTGAGCTACATTACTAAGTCCATGGTCACCGGATACCCATTCACGCCTCAGAGTGACCCTGCTGATGCGAGACCTAACAAGGGTGGCTGGAAAGCCCCTGAATCAAAACCAAATGAGAAACCATCAGCACTTTCTGTTAACATGAGACCACAGGGACAGACAAAACCAATCTTAGTGACAGAGGTTCTACTAACTGGACCAGGTCTGCCAAGCACTGCCAAGATAGTCTTAATCAAAGACAACAAAGAAATATTTACTACAACTGTCCAAGATCCAACAAAACCCACAAGGATTAGCCCACCAATGGATGTTGACTCCATAACAATCAGGCTGTTGGGCAAACCAATTACAGGAACAGAATATCAAGTAACTGTTCATATCAAGGCTTGCTATGAGACAGTGGAATCAACTACTACTGTGGAACCAACAACTACAGTGGCACCAACAACAACTGTGGAGCCAACAACTACAGTGGCACCAACAACAACTGTGGCATCAACAACTACTGCTGCACCAACAACTACAGTGGCACCAACAACAACAGCTGCACCAACAACTACAGTGGCACCAACAACTACACCAACTGAACCAACAACAACAGTTGAAACAACATCCGCTCCACCAACAACTACACCAACTGAACCAACAACAACAGTTGAAACAACAACTGTGCCAACAACTACATCACCTGGTAAGAATCACTTCTGAGTTCACATGCACACTATACAGTAATAACAACATTTGAAAGTAAAGAGTTCATGAATGGTACATTTTTTATTGCTTTCCATACACATATTTGATAGTCGTTTTTTTAAGAAAATGCATAATCATGGAGAAAGGAGATGTCATTGAAGTTATGTAAGCAATCATACATTGCTTATTTTGTACAGGTTTTGTTCAATAATGAAAGAAAATCAATCAATAATAGAAAGAAATATCCTTGGTATACTCTCCATAAACATCAACTGCAGTCGTAGTTTTTTAGAGTATGCATTTCTACCCTACTACAAGAAAGTAACTGGGTGTTGGTAATAGTAATGCTCGAAATCTCACCTGCTAAATGAAATATGCATTTGATTAAAGTATGGTATATGTTACTCTCATCCAAAACAACAACAATAACAGCTGTGACAACAACAACTGCAACCACAACCGCTCCACCAACAACTACATCAACTGAACCAACAACAACAGTTGAAACAACATCCGCTCCACCAACAACTACATCAACTGAACCAACAACAACAGTTGAAACAACCTCCGCTCCACCAACAACTACACCAACTGAACCAACAACAACAGTTGAAACAACATCCGCTCCACCAACAACTACACCAACTGAACCAACAACAACAGTTGAAACAACATCCGCTCCACCAACAACTACACCAACTGAACCAACAACAACAGTTGAAACAACTACAACTATGCCAACAACCACAACACCAGGTAAGACTTACCTCTGAATTTGGAATTTTCGTTTTTTGTCACACTTATGCCAATTGTGGCTAATTCGTGACTAGCCAGTTGTAGGTAGTGGAGGAAACCGGAGTACCCGGCGAAAAACCACCGCCTAACCCCAAGTCACTGGCAACTTTCTCACATGCCCAGGCCGGGATTCGAACCCAGGTAGTGGTGAGAGACAGCGTGCAGTCAGTGGCGGCTCCTTAGACCACTTGGCCGCCAGAGCAGGCCCCACTTACCTCTGTGAGTTGACACGCACAATATGCAATTTTAATGAAATTCAACTAGAAATATGATATTCATTAAGGATATCATTTCATAATTCACTATACACAGGTTTGACAGTATGGTTCACTAAAGAAATTACATACCATGTAAGAATGAACTGTAATATATATTGTGATGAAGAATATATGACATAGTTATCAGCATGGCTTTCCCATCTGGTATCGAAAGTGAAGCTTTGTAAACAGTCATTCACTGCGTATACTTGAATAATCATTGTGCCAGAATGAAAGAAATATTACTCATAAAAGTAAAGAACTTTCCTTGGTATACTCTCTCTAGACATTGACTGCAGTCAATTAGACCTTTTTCAGAGTATGCTTTTTTACCCTACTACATGTAAGGAACTAGATGATAGTAATATATTTCTTAGGTCAATAGAATCAGTGCTGAGGTTTCCTTCAAACTCTAACACCAAGCGAAAACACATCTCTCACTTTCTTTACACTATACATTCCACCAACAGTTTGTGCATTCACCGAAACAATGGATGATCCCAAATACATCCCTGATAGCAGCATAGAAGTTAATGTCAAGGGAACAGATGGAAGTGATGCTCCAGATGTCAGACCTGGTGGCCAGACCTACAATCCTCCCGTACCAAAATCACCTACTGACCCTAAACCTGAGATCACCATCACATTAGATAAGGAGCCTGTATACGTAGAGAAGGTCAACCTTCCTTCTACTTCGAATGTGGCTACTGTCACCATACTGGTGCCTGTTGGAGAAACACAACAGACTACAACTCCAGGAACCAACCCAACAGATCTGGTACCTGTTGTTGAAAATGTACCTGTTGGTCCAAATGGAGATGTGTCTCTGCCACCATTGCTGAAGGTTTCCAAGATTGTAATTGTTCCTCAATCTGCCAAACCAACACCATCTGGAGAAACACCAGACAACTATGCAATTGATGTCAATGTACATGCATGTATTGAAGGTAATTGCAGTCCATATATGTTCAAATGTAAAAATGAAACTTTGGCAACGTGTTAACACTGATGTATATGATAGTTAAAGCAGTTTCATGTGCAAACATGTTTACCAACCAATATGACTTCAATAAAAATACCACTCATTTGTTGTATTTTCCGGTCTCTGCTATCTGGCCAATTCAAACTCAGACTCAAATATTCTCGTTAAGTCATACAAGGAAGATTTCTTTTTGTGTTTGGCAATATGAAATCAACAATACATACCAATACTATCTATTGCATGGATGTAGTACTTTGATTTGATATTCAATCATTGAAATGTTTTAATTTCAACATATGCACTTATCCATTCCATGCAGCAAAAACAACCACAACTGCTGCTCCTACAACAACCCTGCCACCCGCTACAACACCAACAACCAAAGCACCTTCCACAAGTGCACCATCAACCTCTGTTAGCACAACACAGTCTACTACTACAGTTGTACCAACAACTACAGGTAAAACTTGTGTAACAAATGCTGATAATACATTGTAAATATCTCCGCACTTTTCAAGTAGTCAAAGAAAGATGAAAGACGAAATACATGATGCAAACAGTGTTTAGTAGGCACTTGATGTGCATAGGCAGGACTTTATTTGTTGGTTATATCCAAAAAAAATGAGTCATATATGGATGGTAACATTCTGTAGTTTTTTAAATGGCACAATATGTTGCAATATATTTAACTGTTACCAGTGATAAGTGCAAACCATAAAAACGCAACATCACACTCGAAAATATTATGGAAATTATGTATGGTATATATTTTCCCTGACTTAGTGAAACTCATATATTGGGTAACTTTACAAAACCTACATTCAACATTTCTGATAGTGACAACGTAGCCCAACCAATGCATGAAAAGGGGTATTGAGAAAGATGATTTGTGTCGTGTCTAAAAAATGAGCAAATCGAAGTTTGTATCATGAGCATTTTCAATGATCACACACCTTAATACCATTTTTGCAGTGTCAACATTGTCAACAGGAATGAAGAACAACACCTACACAACTACCCTTCCAACACAACTAACCTGTAAGTTATCACGAATTGGTCAATTTTTAACAGGCGTATAATTAAACAATTGTGTTAACAGTTAATGGATTATGAATACGTTGGAAAACATCGGACCAAATCTCAATAGAAGGAAATGGTTATTACCTTTAAAGGGTTACAATAAGGACTTCCACCATATATCCATCTAATTTTCTGCTATTCACGAACATATACAGATAATCAATTTCTCCATCATTTACATTAATGTAACATTGAATTGAAAAAACATACTCCACATATTGCCATGACAGACGTCATTTAGCGTTCAACATAAGGTAATATTTCCAATACAGAGTACATACATTGGGACTTTTTCTGTTTCAGTATCAACCACAAAAGCAACTACAACTACACCCTCCCCAGGTTTGACATCACTTTTTCACACATAAAGAGAAAGAGTTATTGCATTTATATCATACATAAACCATCTATCTTGTGTTCAGTATGCAATATTCAGAAGTAATAATACACTAATACATGTACACATTATGACTAATTCCTTTTTAAAATCCTATTGCAAACTCCAAACATGACATGTTAATCACTGTGAATCATTATTGATCCATGCTTGTGTAACTTCAAAAATGAAATGCTGGTCAGTCATGAGGATGACTATAGGAGGCAAGTCATTTTCCTAGATCAAATGACTTTCATGGTGTTTTACATTTATATATAAAGTGAAGGTAAATACAGTAAAGATATTTTTGAAAAATTACCATGACTTTTATGATGTTGTTAATTTAATTTCAGTGTGCAAGTTGATTGATGGAATGAACAACCCTGCATTCATCCCTGATGAATATGTCACTGGCTCACCTGCTACACCCAATAGCAAACCAAGCAACGCTCGTCCATCTGGCGATGGCTGGGTGGTTCCAGTACCTACATCCTCGAACACCCCATTCCCAAAACTTGCAGTCAAGGTCTCTCAAGACGGCCTGCCAGCATTTGTCAAGCAGATTGTGGTTACAGGTAATCCAAGACTTGTGACAGTGAGTGTTAAGAATACACCTACTGATGAGTTTGTTGAGGTCCAAGGTCTGATTGATATAATGCCTGATGGTGCTATGACAATCGGCAAGGATGTTGTGGAGGTACGTGTCACCATGAAGGATGTCCAGAGCCCAAGCACAGCCAGCAAACCAGCCAACTACAACGTCAAGTTACAGGTCACTGGTTGCTTCGAGAAGCAGAGTAAGTGCAGTTTATTATATTACATTGTTTATACTGTATTACCATTCAGGGAGGATTCATATAAAGGAAAACATTTTTTCGATTGGATAATTCACAGCATATTTAGAATTAGTTTGACGAGGGGTGTATTTTCCTGCAGTTGTTAGGGTTTTAATTTTCTTGGTAGGGCATACCCTTGTGCAATCCATCAGCTTTACAGTGTTTGTAATAAAAAGACTTAATTGTATTACGATATGTCAACAATAGCATTTTTCTAATTATAACATGATTAGGAAGCATACACACCATGGTTAACCCTTGGATTTTTAATATCCAGTTGAAAGCACTTTTCAGTAAAATCAATAGTGGTTTATTCACATTTTGTTTCAGTACAATTATAACATGCTGTCTGCTGTTTCAGTTCAGATGTGTGAGTTGTGGTCAATGTGATTACTTATCTTATGTGAAGTATGTTTACCTTCATGTTGTTTAGATTTTGATATCATACATATGTATGTGGCTACAGAGTCGAAATTTGAAAATTCCACCCCGCATTGAACAAAACACATGATTTGTGGAAACATGTGATTTACAGTAACCTTTGTAGGTTTTTGTATATCTTATAAAGCCAAGCAATCTAGTGTGTTTTGATGAAACATTCGTTTATGCCCTATCAAAGATAATCATACCTATTTCAATTTATTGTGTCATAGTCACAACAACAACAACAACTCAAACAACAACAACTACTACAGCAGCTACAACAAAGAAGCCAACAACTACCACACCACCAACTACCACCACCACAATGGGTCCAACAACAACAACGGTCATCATAACTGAGCCAACTACAACAACTACTCCTGCTACCACTACAGGGGCAACAACATCCCCAGAACCTACTACCACTCCTCAAGCAACAACAACACCAACTGAGGAACATTCAACTACTAATGTTCCTACCACTACAGAGGCGACAACATCCCCTGAACCTACTACCACTCCTGAACCAACAACCACTGCACCACCAACTACCACCACCACAATGGGACCAACAACAGTAATGTCCACCACAACTGAGAGACTTTCAACTACTAATGTTCCCTCCACTACAGAGGCGACAACAACCCCTGAACCTACTACCACTCCTGAACCAACAACAACTGCACCACCAACTACCACCACCACAATGGGACCAACAACAACAACGTCCATCACAACTGAGGAACCTTCAACAACCACCCCTGAACCCACCACCACTCCTGAACCAACAACAACTACACCACCAACTACCACCACCACAATGGGACCAACAACAACAACGTCCATCACAACTGAGGAACCTTCAACAACCACCCCTGAACCCACCACCACTCCTGAACCAACAACCACTTCACCACCCACTGAAACAACCACAACAGAAAAACCCACAACCACATCACCACCAGCAACCACCACAACAGTTATGACCACTACCACAACATCTGCTCCTTCCACCACAACAGAAATTACACGTATGTATCAATTATTCTTGGAGCATCTTTTGCCAAAGCTCATGCATGTGTGACTAGAGCTAAACATGAACCTTGTTCTTTTGGCATTCTTTGGGTCACCTCAATAGTTGATTAGAATTAATTATACACTTCAATCGCTTATAGTCAGTACAGTAATCTTTTTCAAAATTTGTGTGAGTGTATATATTTTATACATGTATGGTTCCTGATTTTTCTTCGATAGGAGATAAACAAAATGCCTATAGACGTTATTGTATTTGCCTTTTGTAGGATGTGAATACAACGGAACGAAATACAACATTGGTGACAAATGGACTAAGGAATGTATGAAGTGCTCTTGCAAGGATCCTCGTCAACCAGAAGGAGGCGTAATCTGTGAGGACCTCTACCAGCAATGCAACATATCTTGTGATGGTCAATTGGTCAAAGAGGCAGGAAAGTGCTGTCCAGTGTGCAGTAAGTATTGAGTAAAACCCTCATTGTCAGTGCTAATATGTAAATGTAACATTTTCTAAGTCTAAAGAATCAAGATTAAAAAATCATCAAAATGCTATGATCCTTAATGAAGTCACTTAAGAAGAAGAGTAATATGTATGTAGCTGTGATGAGAATTATTATTAATGATATCATATTTTCGGTACATTGCAAGCTTTTTATAAACATATCTTTGAACGTTGAAATGCACAGAATATGTAGCTTTGGAGGCAATGGCTATTGGCTGTGTATTATTTTGATATATTTAAGGGAACAAACTATAATACGTTCTTTGTAGTTTAAAAGAGGTAAAGTTACTCGGGGTTAGAATTGTATAGTAGTTTAACATCAACCCTTTGCCTCTGTACTCAAGCGGTCCTGGATGAGTTGTTACTTATCATATCGAAATTGAAGACCAATAACATTTTTGATATGATCACTGTTGCCTCTATGTAGGAAAATGTGTTTCATTTTTTATCTATTTTATTATCTATTATCATTAATTCTATTCATCATTATTATTATTATTATTATTATCAGAACCAAGGAACGAGATCTGCCAACCAGGCTTCGTCTCAAAGACACTGAACGTAAATGGATGCGAGTCTATCGAGAAGATCAAGATGTCCTATTGCTCAGGTTCCTGCAACTCTAACGCGACAGCCACCTTCAGTGCGCCATACCTGAATACCAACTGCAAATGTTGCAAGCCAACGTCAATTGCCAGGCTGACTGCCAAGCTGAAGTGCGGTAAGTAAATCCAGTATAATTCCTGTAATGAAATCATCAGTAATACAGTATAATAAATAGTTCGACATTTACATATAAATGAAAAAAAGAATTACATGGAATGATGTAAGACATGCTAATTGTATTCAGTTCTTCAGTTGTTATTTCACTTATTTTAAACCATTTGATGTAATCTTTATATTTAAAAATTAATTTAAACTTATTGATGACTATAAATAGTTATTGAAAAGACTGATCCTAAATATCACTTTCATGTTATGTCAAATATGTTTTTGGGGCATTTTTATGCCAATACACATTTAAGAAGTGTCCTTACACATTACACTCACACGTTTGCTTCATACATACATACTTAATTGGTTTGAATTGGTTTGTTAAACATTACACTCACACATTTGCTTCATGCGTGCATACCTAATTGGTTTGAACTGATTGGTCACCAGTACGAATGAAACTGGAACACTTCATACCGCATATGTTGCTAACGCTAATTTGATGGTGGTACAATTGTCTTTTGATTGTCGCAAAACTTCAGGACTTTCAACTAAATTCCACATATATTCGGCGATAAGGGCGAACTACAGGTCTGCCAGTACACCATTGATCAGACCGTGCATGTTGAACAATAGATATGTTTAAGCGTGACATTTGGTATGCAGACTGTTAAAAGAGGGTATTCTTTGTATGAGAAGATACTCTCCATGTGTGGAACCAGATGTGGTATGACAACAGCTACAACACGAACACACATACACGCAACTCAGTAATTCTGATTTGTGAGATCGTTCCCTATCTTTCCCATTATAAAGCAACCTTTCCATTTGGGCGTGTTTTGAGCTGATATTATCCGAGACCCTAATCAGACCCAAAATAAATAAGAAGGATATTTGTAAAACATAGTATGATTGACCTCACAAAGCACCCATGCTTCAGTGTCTACTATCATGTTAGTTTTGGAGGTGATCTCACAAATCAGAAATACAAGTACACACACACTTATATGTATATATGTATGTATATATCTATCTATCTATGACAGTTTTTTTAATAATTATTATTTCCTTTATCTTTGCAGCTAATGGCACTGTCATTGACCACTCATACGTACAGATCAATAGCTGTGGATGCGAGGCTTGTCAATACAACCCCTTCAAGGCCCAGACCACGACTGCTATGCCCATAACGGCCGCTATTAATCGAAATTTATAGATCGATAAATCGAAATTCAAACATCGATAAATCGACAAATCTCAAGATTGCTGCCAACTAGAAATATCCAACATGAATTGATCCAATCAGCAAGTAGACAATAGGTAGACTATGATCCTTTAGATGTCGTGTTAATTTCGCACATGTGATCGAATATTGAAAGATATATATTTTCTTAATCAAGAATTGATTATTTTAAGATGTGTTCCATTGTAGACTTAGGTGTAGGTTTAGTTTTAGGTAGTAGGAATTTCATTGTAAAAACACAATCCTAGGGCAGCAATAAAATTGCAAACATATAAACACTATATTTGCTTTTTGTTATATTTCCAACCCATTTACTCATCCTTTAAGTGTTTTCCCGTACAAACGTTTCATGCATGAATTATCGTGGCATAAAATTTCATGCATGAAGATCTTGTATTTTCATGCAAAGAAAAATATTTTCATGCATGAAAATGAAAAGTTCGCCTCTGGCATGATATTTCCATCTCAGAAATGTTCATTGGTAGTTGGGCTGTACATAACTTCATGCATGATATTTTCACTCGTGAAAAGATTGGGGCAAAATTTTAATTTTCATGCATGAAAATTCATACAACAAATTTGTTCATGCATTAAACTTTTAGTACGGGTTATATAATATAATTCATAGTTTGTTCCTACAGTACAGTGAAACCTCTAATTGTGAACACCTATGTAAAAATCCTCCCTTTGTGAACTTACTTTCCCAGTAAATTTGCAGCCTATAAAACATATCTTAATGTGAACAAGTTTAACCTTGCCCTAAGCTGTTCACATCTCCAAGGTTTCTCTGTACTATCATTATTAGATTGATGTAACAAAGTATCATGTATAGCAACTCTTGACAATTTCTATCTTCGATATTTATGACAATAACCTTATTTCTGCAGAACGCATGTTTTTTTTCTTAACAACACACACAAATGAAAAACAAACAAACACATACTGGCACATATAACACACAACACATGCATCTGTTTGTACAATATTGGAGGATTTTGGATTTGTATACAAAGATCTTAGATGTTATACCCTACACTTCGTGAGATAAGATTTTCAATCTTGCCCTAAAATTTGAATTAGATCTATTTTTGGTCAAATATTGGAAGTTTCCCCTCAATTTCAGCATAATGTATGTATGTTCTTTATTGACTATAGCGACATGCCATAAAATACAAATATAATACTGTTCATATTGTAACAATAACTTATGACAATAACTTGGAAATTAATGACTATTCTATAAAATATTTGAAAGAGTTGTTGGTAGTCCTCTAATTAACATTTAAACTTCAAATATTTATGGTTTAACTTGAAAGATTCTCGGGCTGGTTTAAGCTGTTCTATCATTAATGGGTTAAGTTCCGAAATAACACTGTTTTATATGAACAGACACATGGATAATGTAAACAACTATCTAAAACTTAAATGACAAAATATACAAAATCGCCATTAATTCTCTTTAAAATTTAGATTAATTTAAATTAATTAAAATTTTCTTTAAAAAGTACTTTCTCCGCCAATTTTGATGTGTATATCTAGTAGACATGGACTTCAAACAGATGCATACCTCTTGACATAGATCGATAATGATTACCATACCAGCGTCTAGTTCAAATTTAATAACATATTTCTAAACAACACTGCCAAAACACTATGTAGAGGGCGTCATTTTCCTCATAGATTAACATGAAGATGCGCCTTTTAAATGATTTTAGAAAAGGTATATCTCAAGAAGTTCCTATGCACAGTTCAAAAACAGTAAAGTTATAAGTTTCTGAAAAATGGTACTAATTATAACGGCGGAGAGTACCCATGAAAACCACACACTAACCGTACGAAAAGTTTCATGCATGAACATAATTTAGGCATGAAAATTTCATGCATTTACATTTCATTATCAGTACAATACACTACAAATCAGTTGGCGCTCATTGCGCACTAGTCCGCTCGGCCATCGGGGGAAACCCCTTCCAAAAATTCTAAATATGCGCCTCAGTGGAGACGAGAGAAATTCATCTATAAAGAGATTTAATTTGCTGCTGCTAGATCAACGGCTACTGGCACAGAACGCCCTCTCTCGGCCTCGAAGGCAAACACTGATACACTTTGCCATTCATGTGTGACTTGATTTTGGTTTTATGATACTTTACATAGGCGACATTTATTGAGTACTTGGCATATCAAAATAATTTACTTTACTGAAAAAATGTAAAAGTCAGAAATAGCAGACTTATTTTGAAATGAGTGTAGAATACATTGTATACATCAATCCGAAACAATGATATGTAACGCGTAATGTACTTTAGTGACAGCATAAAATGCATTAAATACAAAAGGCACAAAACGCTACAAAAAACATAAAACGATTAGGTAAAATAAAATTATGGTTAAATCTAAACAGTAGAAAACATAAATATAAATGTACATTGAGGCATGTCTCTTTAAAATCATCTTAAATCACACAGTATAATAAAAAATATTAAGAGAAAAGGTTCTGGCGCAGAAATAAAAGGGAAGAGGCGATAACAACAAGGAAAAAAGAAGGAAGCAAAGGATAGTCCTCGGTGACTTTGGTTAAAAAAATCCAAAAATCCAAAGGAAAAAAAATCCACGACGGAAATGGACGAAGACTGGACGGTGAGATAATAAGTACTAATTTAAAACCTTTTGGACACTTTCACAAAATTTCACAATCTATGTCTGGCCCAAAATCAATCGTTCACTCTATAGAATACTTACATTTTTTTGGTCAAACTTTGCAAGTTCAACGAGTAATAATTTAGGGTTAAAACTTGATTCTTGAATTAGTAGATGTTGAGCCATAATAACTGTTCACCAGAAAAGTTGCTAGAACAGTACGCCGGCCAACTCACCTGTTGAAGGGGTAGAATGCTTATTTTTTCAATGGTTTCATAAAACATTAAGGTGGTTTAGAAGGATTTATCCCTTCATAGATGGCATCACAGATTTCATTCGTTACTACCTAAAGATAACAGCACGTCTACGCCAGAACCTCTATCAATGGGGGGACTAAAATGCTAAGCATGAACATATACACAATGACAAAACATCCCTGGGCTATATTTCTTACAACAAATCCTCACAATTAATATGCCCCCCTTATCCGGACCCCTTTCAAATAAACCGTACAAATTGCAACTTATGGTGTGCTAAAAATGTAGTAGCTTTTGTAATGGATTTTGTAAATCAAACTGCGGATATACTATTTAGTTACTTGCAACGTTACATTCATCACGGGTGAGGATTTATCTTTATGTGCACGAATAACACAGAGTGACGGGTTAATCTAAAGATGAACTATGTGAGGGCCCATATTGGCTACTTTTGGAAAACAAAAATCGGTGCCCAGTGAAAGAAATCGTCTAAAACAACCGTATTGTATGTACTTTATTTTTAATTCTGTCCCCGTAAGATATAACATTTAAAAATGAAACAAATGTCTGTACAAAAAGAGTATTGGTGCGAGCACCCTTAAACCACGTCTGCAGAAAATATTCGAAAAGAATGTCAGCTCTAGCTATGCAGGAAACATTGCAATCGCAGCCATTTTTAATGTTCCACAACATACGTGCAGCTCCGTTCATTGAACTTGGAGTATACGAGTTCAATGAATGTTCAATGTACGCTGTTCTCTCAAGCATATTAGAATTCAAATCCATTACTGGTTTTAATGCAGTGAGTATATATTCCTTCGAGTGTTCTTATTGTCATTAAACAGTACCCTATTTTATATATAGGATAATATGTAATATAAGGTTCGGTTAATCAACGCGAGCGAGGAGTGGTATGTAACATAAGTGGAAGAGCCATACTACTGACGAAGTATTATAACCTTTCAGAATCAAAGACTTGCCATTTACATAATATCACAATAGGGATGGCAATTGCAATGCCAAACCATGGTTAATTGGTTTCGTAATACTCGCATTTGTCTTTATTCACATGGAGCGTTAATTGCGCAATAGGCATTGGAATACCGTTGACTATAACCAGCAACCATTTTGAAAGGTTACTTATAAATGCGGCTTTCATGTAACCATCACTTTAGAGAGGGGTATGAACACAATGGAATGCGCCTTTCAAGTAACCATCACTATAGATAGTCATATAAACACAATGGAGTGCGTGCGCACCTTCATTTAAACGTCTAGGCGAACTTATAAAGATATACATATACATACACACACACACACACACACTCACACACACACACATACATACATACATATATATATATATATATATATATATATATATATATATATATATATATATATATATATATATATATATATATATATATATATATGTATATATATATATATATATATATATATATATGTATATATATATATATATATATATATATATATGTATATATATATATATATATATATATATATATATATATATATATATATATATATATATATATATATATATATATATATATATATATATATATATATATATGTATATATATATGTAAGTATATATATGTATGTATATATATAAATATATATATATATATATATATATATATATATATATATATATATATATATATATATATATATATATATATATATATATATATATATATATATATATATATATATATATATATATATATATATATATATATATATATATATATATATATATATATATATATATATATATATATATATATATATATATATATATATATATATATATATATATATATATATATATA
>OZ012696.1:5295744-5341603 GCA_963942565.1 Maea johnstoni | reverse complement strand
ATTATGGTTACATACACTTTTTCATGTATTATTTTATCATTTTTGTTACCAAATCATTGTGGTTAAATTCTCGAAATGGATTTTGTCCAACAACTACCCAATGTGATCTAGAACTGCCCGGGCATTTACTGGAGGAATTAAATGTCGGCACCGTATGTTGCCTTTACAGTCTCTCGCAATAACCAACACAGTAGACACATTTTAATCTGTTTAAAACCATCAACCTCCATCTATAGTTTGCTCATTGAAGCAATTAAAGACCTACCTCAAATTCTGATAGACGAATGCCTAAACATTAGTGTGTTTATTTACGTAGATGATGTGACCAGCGGTTCCACACTTGATAATGAACAAAACTTTCCCACCGTAGAAGAAGTCCCTGCGAAAACATCTACAACCATGGTAACAGGGCAGAGTACTGGGACTAGTATCTCTCCACCATTTTCAACACACCATAGAACATCAGCTGTAACGAGTAGGAACAGCAGTAGTTCTGGACTTAATGAATCGCGCGCAGGTAAGTTTACAACACTGCCAGGTGTATGGTGGACACACTCTTTAATGTCGATAATAATAATAATAATAATAATAATAATAATAATAATAATAATAATAATAATAATAATAATAGTTATAGTAATAATAATAATAATAATGATAATATAATAATAATAATAATAATAATAATAATAATAATAATAATAATAATAGTAGTAGTAATAATAATAATAATAATAGTAATAATAATAATAATAATAATAATAATAATAATAATAATAATAATAAAATTAATGATAACATAGTAATAATGATAATAATAATGATGATGATGATGATAAAGTAATAATAATAATAATAGTAACAATAATTATAATAATAATAATGATAATACTACTACTACTACTACTACTACTAATAATAATAATAATAGTAATAATAATGATGATAATATAATAATAATAATAATAATAATAATAATAATAATAAAATTAATGATAACATAGTAATAATGATAATTATAGTGATGTTGATGATAAAAGTAATAATAATAATAATAATAATAACAATAACAATAATAATAATAATAATAATAATTATGATAATAATAACAAAAATAATAATGACAATAATGCTAATGATAAACAATAATGATAATGTATAAAAAGGAAGGAAGGAAAGGGGTTTTACGTCACTTTCCACAGCATAGACTTCATGTTTACATTACATTCTTCATGGGAATACAATGATCCACATTCACTTCTAACTTGACCATTCTTTTGAAAGTTTGGCAGGATGATTTTATGAATTACCTTTCTAGAAATCATTCCAAGGGGCCCTTTCATAATACCTTTTATGGATTATACTTTCCTAGATATCATTTTGAAAACGCCCCCCCCCCCCCCCCAATGCTAACTTATGAGCAAATGGCGCCATCCACAGTGTTTTAGGTAAAGTGTTATTAGAGATGTACTATTTCATAGTGCCACTGCCATGCTGTCCATTGTTCGTAAAATAGAAAAGGATGAATTCAAAATATCAATTTTCTTCCTTCCTGCAATGTTGTCAAATAACCCAATTGGCAGCGCCTCCTTCATAAACATAGACTGTAGCGTTCAATCCAAGCTTAAAGACTTTGTATAACCTTTTACTTATTACATCCTTATCCTCCACAGAAACAACTACAGTACTGACATTTACAGTGACTGGCACAGTAACATCTTCTAATGGACAGGTAAATATAGAATGTTTGTACCCAAAAGGTAAACAATTAAATATGACGACTACTACTACTACTACTACTACTGTTGCTGCTGCTGCTGCTGCTGCTGCTACTACTACTACTACTACTACTACTACTACTACTACTACTACTACTACTACTACTACTACTACTACTAATAATAATATTACCAGTGTTGTGCCACATGTACAACATCAATATATCGTACACACTTTGCTTTTTTAAACTTTCATGTTAATATCATTTGTTATAGAAGTTCTCAATACAGCAGAACGTATCTAATTGTCTTGCAGTTAAGCGTGTCAAACATCCACCTCCATGAAACATATGATAATACTAACCTGCTAAAGTCAATTATATGATACACGATATTGGCACATGTTGACATTTATGTAAACTACTCACACGGGCATGGTGTGTGTGTGTGTGTGTGTGTGTGTGTGTGTGACACACAGAGAGAGAGAGAGAGAGAGAGAGAGAGAGAGAGAGAGAGAGAGAGAGAGAGAGAGAGAGAGAGAGAGGTGGCGATTAGTTATATAATTATATAATGCATATATGAGAGATCACTTCTGTATGAACAGTATGTTAAACGATGGATTAAAAATGTTTGAATGTTATCCTCTTGCAAAAATTGATTATGAATGAGTTTCTTTTGCAAAGTAATTATTAAAATTGTTGTTGTTCGCGTTCGTTAATGCATACATTTATGAGTATAAAATAAAGGCTATATCGAATTATGTACAAACACGTGCCTTTGTAAGCAGTAGTATCATAGTGATGCAGTTCGTGGCCCTTCGGCATAACTTCGGGGCCGCCGTGGAAATTTTTGAAAAATTTCAAAAATTCACCGCGTAGTTTTGTCCACTACTCCTACACCACGTTTTAACTTCGCGGTACCACTGGTTCACTTCGCAGACCTTGATGTTGACTTCGTGAACAAATTTTGAACACGATCGATTGACCATGAAGTGACCGTGAAGTGAACACGAAGTAGCGCGAATATAACACATTCGTTTCTTGTTTTAATAGTCGTGTTTGGTGTTTTTGCATTCTTGTTAGCTTCAGCACAGGTCATGTACACTTCACATAGACTTCGTTTTATCTACCTGTTTCGTTCGTATATGTGCGTCTTTACTTTGTGTTGTGCACGTGTTGGATTGACGTTAGGTATGGTGCATTGGCTTCAAAAAGTATTTTTTTCTGCAAAGTGAACACGAAGTGAAATTTTCCAACTTCGCGTAAAAACATATTCTCTTCAGCCTCTGTGTGCGCCTAGCTTTAGAGAGAGAGAGTGGATGTTAGTATGTGTAATTGGGCATGAAATTATAAATAAGAGACCATATCCCAATGTTCTTTCTTCCTAGTGATATCCATTATACTATTATGATTAATATATTCCATGTGTCAGTTGGCTGTTCTCAGTATATCACTAAAGGTAGAGCATTCCATCATTGGACTCACTCCTCAGGATGAGTTATATAGGTATGTAACCACTACTAAAATATAGATGGCAGCACTGTCAAAACGAAATTAGGATGATATTTACTGTAAATCTTCTACACCTCTGAAAAATGAATCCATCCCAGAGGGCAAGAAAGTAAAACCTGGGGAAGTGGGACTGCGGATCAAGGTTGTCAAATATTAAACATACTGGAACACAAAGAAAATGTGTGATGAACCGAGTTTGTATTTCGGAGGGATTGTTGTCTTAAGTATTTTTGAGTATTTATGTATGCCACAGAAAATCGGAAAATTAGAATGGTGATTCTCAATTAGCGTAAATTCTTGCATATAAATGGCATCCCCGAGGTCAGTGTTCCATCTATTGCTAACCAGAAGTCAGCTGTGATTTCTAGGTCAGAATGGTGTTAGCTATATGAAAGACAAAGTGCTTTGGATGAAAGTTTGAGATTGCATAATTTTGTGAGTATTGAGTTGTCACTTACATTTATAAGCTCACGTCAAAGTCAAAAGTTTAGATATACATAACACTAAATTGTAATTGATGGATGGTTTATAGTTTTGAATATTTTGAACTTTGTCGTACTGAGCAACTTACCCTATATTTTTTCACGCGTATCTGTCATTGTCATTGTTCTGTCAGTTAATGATTATGATGTGCCCGTAGTAGATACTTGTTTTGTGTACTTTTTTGAGTCATTTTATGTATTCTATGTATTATGGTGTGCATTAAGTGTACTATGAGTAAGACGTGAATAGGACTTCACATAAATCGAGATTATATGTAAGACTATGCGTAGTGCGTTGCTTGTGATTAGATTTTGTGTTGTTTTCGTATTCTAGGTTGAACCGTGTTATCCTGCTCTTTGTCACCATTCCCTCGTGTTGTTCCTCACAACCAAGGGGCCTGCCCTGACGGTCGTGTGGTCTAAGGCATTGCCACTGACTGCTAGCTGTTTCTCACCACTGCCCGAGTTAGAATTCCACAAACTGTTTACATGTTGCACTTACAAATAACCCCTGATATGAGCAATGAAAAAAATACAAGTAGAATTGAAGGCTCCACATCTTAAAATCTACTCTAAAATCAATAATGTAATCCCAGAAACTCTAATGAAGTACCCTAGGCTACTCAGCTATTGGGGTAAGCCCTGAAAAAGTTGGGATATGGTCTATGTAAAACAAATACACAGAGATGTTAGTAAAGTAAACTTTATTTGTAAATGTAAGGTCATATGGGTGTATAAGTTACGAAAAACCTTGCGCTTACTGAGTTTTGCACTCTCGTATATACTCTAGGTCATCTGGATCTAAATCACGAAAAATATCTGACTCCTCATGAAATATTTGGAAAGGAGTTGTACTATGAAGTTTGATGAATATAGTATTTTGATGAATGTTTTATTCCAAAATATGCTTTTGTCAGAGAGAATGACATTACCGAATCTGTACTGATAGGCACCCTGCTCTAACCTCAAAAGTCAGTTCAGCCGAAGATCGGTGGATATATTTTCTTTTTTCAAATGGTTTTATGTTGGATGGTTAGTAATCTTTGGGTTCACACATTACATAAGATATGAGAATTGTATTTCAATATGAACTTGTTAGAAAAAGATATAAACATTGAACTATGTCATTCTGTTAGTAGTCAAGACCTCATATGTTATTTGACCAGGCAACAGTTGATTGCAAAAATAATTATGTTAAGGAATTCTTTGGGATTAAAAAGCATACACAGAATGGGCTATGTGCTTTATAACTATATAGTATGTGCTGCATACCATCTTGCCCTACTATTGATATTAAAAAAAACACAAAAAAAACGATAAATGAACATATGGCACATAGAGACAACAAACCAAGTTCAGTAGATATATATTATTGCTGTACGAGTCGACGAGTACAGGCAGTTATCCGAGCATTGCTGGCTGCACACTCCAGTTAATAAGCCTTGCATTTCCATGGCCCACTTAGCTGCCAACTAAAGGTTTCTGTAGCGGTGATGGTACAGGCTTGTGGCTATTCCCAAGCACCAGGTGGTAATAAGGCAAAGTATCCAGTCTGCATGCAAATATAGGGAATTAAACATCTTTAGTGTACACATGTCACACTTATGATATTGATTTTGAGGACGACTGTCACTCTGTCACCTTAAGTCTACTCTTCACGAACTATTTTATACAAAGACTTCTGGAATGACTTAGAAAAAGATGTGTATTCCATAAATATATCTGCATCGTTCATGTCCACACTGGGTAAAATCATCTAAGGTTTCGTGTTTGAGGCTTAAAAGGTACAACTATGTCCAATTGTATCTAGCAAGTGTTATTAGTTAGCCCACACACCCCTAGTCAGACAGATCTTGAAATATTTTGATGAGAAATATTTTTTGAGGATTACTAATCTTCTAGGAATACAACCTGCACATCTTTAAGTTGTTAAATTTCATTTAGAGAAATAGGGCGCATGCGTGTGCAATAAGCAGAAGTGGAATATACGCAACCACAGTTGCTGCAAAGGATGCCGGTCCACCTTCTGGCGGGAAAACTGCGATCAGACGAACCGGTCCACCACTTCCATGACCGATCTTCATGGGCAGGGCGAAAAGCTGATAACCCTTTGGAGGTAGTTTTCCCGCGTTCTTCACCATCTCGATAATCCAGATGTTCTTGAGAAAAAGGGCGGGATGGCAAGGATGATTGAGAACGGTACCCGGATCAGAGGACGCCGTGTCTACACCAACACCAATAATCTGACGCTCAACCAGTAGATGGCACGCCTTGATGTTCAGACCAGGGTAGTGGAGTTCACCATTGGGGTCCGTGGTACCAAAAAAGGCTGTTGAATTGTAAAAATGCTTATCCCAACCAGAATTGACCAGGACAATTGCACCCTTCGGTATTGGACCATTCTTCCTTTCCCATTCCAATATGTCTTCGACGGTAACTTGGTAATCGCGATTATTTGCTGCCTTGGCCGATACATCGATTACCATCCCGGGACCGATCATGTTGTCAACGGGGATCTCATGAAGGTACCAAGCTTCAGGGTGCTTACTCTGATCCAGGGTATGTGCCGGGGCGTCCATGTGGGTACCACCATGTTCCGCAGTCTCTCCAAATGAGTTGTAGAATACCCTGCAAGTAAGAATAGGACTTGGTCAAATAAGGTGAAATAAGCTGCATACAGCAGAACAAGAGGACCACGATTTACTCAGCTTCCTGCAGTGGTATGCACCAGCCAATAGTGCGTTCCAAGGTTAAAGGGCCTGTCGCATAATTTGAAACTTCTGTCGCAAGATAATATTTCTACATATTACCCCAAGCTGGTTTAAGATCAGTTGACATGTTTTCGCCAGCATTCAAGCTTGGCCTTTGGATGAATATGCTGTATTCACTTAATTTGGCACTATCACCACCGCCTGGGGTAACGTTTTTACTGGTTATACATACAAACGTTGTACTGACCGACCATTTCTTAGCCCCCAATAGCCATTGTCTGTTGTACAGGGTGTCCCCCCCCAAATGCATTTCCCCAAATTGATGGAAAAAATATGAAACCAGTATGTATTGTTCATACATATTTGAAAAGCTACCTATGTCAGCTAACTAACCTAGAAAAATCAAAATCAAACAATACTCCTGAGGAGAGATATCCGCAAAAGGTCACACCCCCTCCAAAGTGAAATTACACATGAGAGGGACATGTGTTTGCATGTAATATTCCCATACAGATGGCTTGAACACCCCTAAAACAATATATTTAAAGGCATATTGTCATAAGTTGAGGGCAACTCTTTGGCACAATGAAATTGAAAAGTCTTTATGAGGTGTAAATTGCTGGCCCACCATGTACTCATAACAGTTGCAATGGAAGCTTAAGAAGAGACTGTTCAGTGATCAGGCAATTACTCTACTCAAATTATTCAAAAGGGGCATTCTGAGCAAGTGATTTTGGTCATGATTGACTGGTCATCCCTATGCTTTTTGACAGGTAAGCCAGGGCTTTGTTTTACCAAGTGATTGAAGCAGGTTAAACAGGTGAATGCTGGTAAAATCAATGGTCGCTTGTGTATAAACAGGCCTGAGTACCTGTCGTGTGCAATTACATTTCAGAGGAGGTGTCATATTTGGTGGAATATCTCCACACAGGAATATCATTTCATCTTGATCTTTTCATGGTGCTTAGCTGAGACATGTAGCTTTCCAGCGATGTATAAATGATAAATATCGGCTTCCTATTTTTCTAGTTTGGGTAAATGTATCTCATTGCATTTTTGTGGGACACCCTGTATTGTATAGTTTGAAAACGGCCATCATTGAAAACAATATAACGATACATTATAGGTCACTTGACGAGAGGGGAGTAAAGCATGCGTGTGTATGTGTTATGATCTACGCTGTCTACAACTGCTTAACCATATTATCTATTGCACATACACGTACGTACATTCAAAATAGCAAAACAATGCCGAATCTAGCGGTGATACAATTGATGTGAGTAGTTAAATCGCCGCAATCAGATTCAGACGTCAGTTGCGTGAATAATAATGTGTGTGCTAATAAAGGATTTTACAGTATAAATACATATATATATATATATATATATACTGTATACCGTGTTAATATTGCGGCAGTTTAATTAATGCGTACTTTGCGCACCCATGGAGTCCGCATTTATTAAACTGCGCACTATGGTTTGGACAATAAACTATATATCGACAACAACTATCATTTGGATATTGGATCCCTATAATATAATAGCTTGCCATTCAACATACATACCCTTTGCGGCCTCTGCTGGTACTATGGTTAATTACGATGTAGACAACTTGCACACTCAAACATGCTGGTAACCACTAATCAGAGTTACTGATTTCAACCAACATAACACCGTTCGCGGCTGGTTACGAAATAAAGATTGCACTTGCCTATAACACTGGCGGCATCTGGCATTCCCAGGGGGCTGGCCAGCTTGAATATAGCAGCACCACCCTTCCCAAAAGCCGGGTAAGTTGCATACCCTTGGCCCCCTCACACGGCTTGAAATGGAGGTTATCAATGCGCAATAAATAAACTGCGCATCCAAGGCAGTCATCTGCTGAGCGCATTACTTTATATGCGCAATATTAACACGGTATACAGTATATATATATATATATATATATATATATATATATATATATATATATATATATATATATACTGTATATATATATATATATATATATATATATATATATATATATATATATATATATATATATATATATATATATATATATATATATATATGGGTTTTACAGTATACATATATATTTATGCATATGTACATATATATATATATATATATATATATATATATATATATATATATATATATATATATATATATATATATATATATATATATATATATACAGGTGAACTTGGATATGACGGACCACTGTACGACGGATCTTTGCATATGACGGACAATATGCTTGGTCCCAGTCCGATGCATATCAAGTATTCATCATATGTATACGACGGATTTTGCATATGACGGACCAATTTTCCTGGTCCCATTGAGTCCGTCATATCCAAGTTCACCTGTATATATATATTTATATATATATATATATATATATATATATATATATATATATATATATATATATATGTGTGTGTGAGTGTCCCCAGATGTGGTAGAGTCCCCAACATATCAGGACATTTTTTCCTCTCTACAAATAGTCCTAAAACCTAAACAGTACCATATAAAGCCCATCACAAATGGTTATACTTATAGCAACTAGGTCAACTGAGGAAGAACAATCCATGGGTAAACGAACCCACCTCGCACGCTTGGGTTCCAGAAAATAACTACATTTGTCAATATCATTCAGTCACATATAAAAGAATGCAGGTTGAATGATATTTGCATCTGTAAGTTGATTATTTTCACTAATGCTGCACTCGAAGGGGGAACCTATGGTAAAGGGGAAAGTCCGTCCATACCGCCATATGGAATCCCATAATGCTCGGCCCAATTCTGATTCTAGATTTATATCTGGATCGAGATTAAGATTTATATCTGGATCTCGATTCAGAATCTGTTTAGATCTGCATCTCAATTATTTTTTATATTTTGAGCTGGGCATGTTTGTGATTGATACATGTTATCGCTTTAAGTACATATGTATAGTTCAAAATATGATGAAATAGAGGTACCCTCTTATTGGAATATTCTGCATCAATGTCTTCATTTATAAATAAACAATATTCTTATCCATTTAATCCCCAAAGTGAAGTCTATATAGAGATATAAGTACACGTAGGTGATAGCTGCCTTTGCCAATCAAATATGCTTCTTGTAGGTTGAAATTAATGGACATTTTGGATATTACAGCATGTTTCAGATATGTAAAATAAGCTAAAAATAAATGGATTGTTTTACATTTCTAAAGTATGAAATGAAATAGCAACAGAACTTAAGGACATTCATGCTTATTAACTTCTAATGTCACAAAAGGGTCCATTTGTTATTATGCCCTTACTTAAAATTGCTTAAAAAGGAGGGTCCTCATGCTAATTATGAGTAAAGTGGCGCCACCTACAGGGTGTTTTGGTGCGATCTTGTTACAACATGTTGCATTTCAGCCTACCAAGGACCTGTATGTACAACTTTTTTAAGTTAGCAAAGACATGAATCAATTATTGATGGATGTCTTCTGGGTACGATGGACCAAATGTGAAGGAGCAAATAAAAATATTTTTATTTTCATGACATTTTTTGGGAGAGAGAAAATGAAACTTTACTTCCCCCCCTCCACTCTAGAGGGAGGGTAAATGACACCTTTACAGGAAGAAGGTAAGTATATTTCAAGCAATGACTAGTTGCTTGGCTCATTTGGCTGGCAAAGGCAACCAATTAATTTGCGAGAGTCACAACAAAGACCATGTGTATGTCCTCCAGTATATCATAGAAAAGCATTAGTACAAAAGGAAGACCCTATCAATAATGGAAACATATATTTACGTATCAATATCTAACATCTATCTACCTGTCTGTCTGTCAATCTGTATTTTTATCTACCTACCTATCTTTCTATCTATCTATCTATCTATCTGTGTGAGCATGGGCACATACATACAAATTGCTTGAAACATATTTACCTTCCTCCTGTAGAGGGAGGATAAATAAAGTTTTATTTTCTCTCCCCAAAAAACGGTATTGAAAATAAAAAGTTTTTCATTTGCTCCTGCATGTTTTGTTTTCTTTCACATGGTCAGGAAAATATAGTTTTATTTTTCTCTCCTCCAAAAAACGATTGTGAAAAAAAGTTTTTATTTGCTCTTTTACACTTGGTTCATCATAACTTGGTAGATCAGTGAAAAGTTAATAAAAGAGGTACCAGATGGATTTTGAAAGAATAAATGCAGAAAGCAATAGCTTATTTTTCTGTTACTTAAATGTTATAGGAAAAAAAATCTATCATTAACAAATTACTCAAGGTCACTTTATTTAGTCCTAGGATTTAAAAAAATAAAAAGGTCTTATTGGAGCTGGGTGTAGAAAACGTCACCGAATTCTAAACAAAAATGCAGTTTATAAAAAAAGACATACTTTGGACAAAATCGAATATATTTTCATTCCCCATATTCAGTATGGTGCAGTTCAAGGGTGTGATTACAGGTGATTCTGTTGCCTTGTTCCTTATCATTTCGAAGGAATTTCGCCTTAAAATGGAGAAAGAAAATATTTCAAAGCCACATAGAGCCTTTTGGTTTGACCCACGTTGCTATATTTCATTGTGAAGTTACCATAAGGATGGCAAAATTCTTAACTGCAGTGCTGGTTAAAAGAAAAGTCACGGTTGCTAGTTCATCTGTTCACCACCAGGGGCCATATTTGGGATGTCATAACTTGTGGAGATTAGCTATATGGCCAAGAGTAGGCGACAGGTGCAATGTAGGTGTGAACATTGGTATCTATATTATGCAATAACCGCCTCACTGCCCTGTGCCAAACCAGTCGTGGAGTAGCGTAGAGTAGTTGCTCTAAGTATCAACCCATTTTCCTGTAACTTTGACCAGTGGGCGAACATATATTCTATTGCTATGGGCTAATTGATCAGCCCATAAGCTGTTAAGGACAACAGCCTGTCGCTAAGGAGTGAGGAAAACATGATGATTAATAAATCCCAACCAGAATCAAGAATCTTCCCGTGAGGTATAATAATGCAAATGGTCCCCTTGAGGGACAATGATACTCTTTCATGTGTAGGGGTCATAAATGGCAAGTTGGTCTGCTTATCTGTGTAGCTCTACAGATAAGCACATTGCCTATATCTAACCTTGCTTGGGCCATCGTACGGATGAGCATACTTTAGCATCCCTGGCCTGTCCCTCTCAAACCTTCCCCCTGTATCATTATATATGTTAATCTCTCTCTCTCTCTCTCTCTCTCTCTCTCTCTCTCTCTCTCTCTCTCTCCATGTCCGATGCTCAATATAACTTAAATCCGCCAATTAAACACTGATGCCGGGTTGTACTTGTCTGAATAACATGGCACGGTGTTTTCCCATTCACCTTAGGTTACCCATTTCATGTGCGTCATAAGTGAACTTGCACGTGCAGAAATAATTCAACCTGCATTCTTCTATATCTAGCCGAATGCCATTGAGGAATGCAGTTTGAGTTGTTTTCGCCATGTTGAACCGTTTTGAGGTCAAGTTCAATACTTTTTTGCCTGTAAGTTGAATTGTTTTCAGTCAGGTTGAAGTTTTTTTCACAATTTGAATTTTTTATCCTATGGCGTTCCATAGTTTTAGGTCTTGTTTTTAACAGTGTGGCAGTCAGTTTGATATGCAAAATAGGGAATTAAAAACTGACAATCATATATTTTGTCTACCAACATTTACAAGAAATGTCTTCTTGAGACAATCATGTGAAACTAGAACAGATTCTGATGTCAATGATAAGGTAAGTCCTCCATCTTTGGCTTCTATCTGCCAAAATGCTTAGATTGTGCGTGCTGTGGTAGTAGTAAATATAACATATTTAGCAGCTAGCTATACCCTCTAGGTCATTTGCATGTGTTTCTCATTCTGTGCGATGCTTTACCTTATGACGAAAGTTAGCTGTTGTGTAAATCTTTCGGTAATTTCGATGTGCTATAATGCTAATTTGGCAACACTACAAATTGAGTACAGGTGGCAAAATATCCATAACCACTACTCAACAATTTTAATACAAAATGCATATTAATACAAAATACCTCTTAGTGGCATTTTGAAAAAACGAAACCTGTATAGGAGTCAAATGCATATAGTTTACCATATGGTAAACGAAAAAAAGATAATGTAAATACGTTACGTACCAAAGCTTGTATGCGGGTGCGTATGCGTTAGTTATTTCCCTTGATTTCCAGGTAAGTTTAGCTTTCCGGTAAAGTGGGAAATACTGAGTCGTATTGTCAAAAGTCCAACTCAGATCAAGAAATTTGCCCCTCGCTTCTGCTTGATAGAGAAAAGCCAGTAGTACCGCCACCAACACATTTACGACACCGCTGCCCGCCATCTTTGCTGTTAGACTGAATGGGGTGGGGCTCTGATAAACCATGCAAAACTACGGAGTCCCTAAAGGGCCAACTGACTTATTGTATGATAAATGCATTGAATCGTATCCCCCGCCTCTATTCGAATTACATCCAAGCTACCCTCGTTATCCGTGCATAGCTATGAAACACTGTGTTTACTTGACATATTGGAGAATGAATAAAAATCTATTTAAAAAGCTACCCTCTCTTTATTTGATTCCGTGGCAAACATCTTTCTCGTTATATTATTTTCTCTTTTTTCGATACACTTCAGTAATTGTCCTTATTTTGTTTTTGTCGCTTCTTATTACTTAATATCCATTATTTTCTCTTCCCCCTAATATCACCTTGGGGACTTATTTTTTTCGTTGTCTCCGTTTATCGCTATTCCATGATTTAAGACATATTGTAAGTTGAGACCTTCCACATTTCACGTTTAATATGTGTGCAGTGCATGTTTTCTGTTGCGACTTGAATCCACTTTGCTTAAACTAATTTTAAAAAACTGTACGTTCGTATTACTTTAACGGGTTCTAGGACAATATCCCCCGGACAATATACCCCCAGGAGAACCCCCCCCCCCCCCGGACAAAATCCCCCCGTTCCAATATACCCCCGGACAATATACCCCCGGATGATATCTCTAGTAAAACATGTGTTAGTAAAAAAAATTTTTTTAAATTCCAGTGTTTTAAATTATCCTAAAACATGTGATAGTAAAAAAAATTAAAAAATATTCCAGTGTTTTAAATTATCCTAAAACATGTGTAGGTAATTTTTTTTTTCAAAAATTCCATTGTTTTAGATTATGTTTTAGGATAATTTAAAACACCGGATTTTTTAAAATCTTTTTTTTTACTAAAACATGTTTTAGGATAATTTAAAACACTGGAATTTTTCTTAATTTAAAAAAAAAAAATCATTTACACATTTTTTAGGATTATAAAACACTTGATTTAAAAATAAAATAAAAAATACTAACACATGTTTTAGGATAATTTAATACAGTGGATTTTTTTTTCTTTTTACTAACACATGTTTTACTAGAGATATCATCCGGGGGGATATTGGAAGGGGGGGATATTGGAACGGGGGGGATTTTGTCCTGGGGGGATATTGTCCGGGGGATATTGTCCGGGGGGATATTGTCCTGATACCCTATATGTTATGTTATGTTATTTATGTTAACTGTATATGTGTATGTTTTGCATCGCTGAGGTGCAATCAACAAACTATACTATACTTCGAGATAGCGTTTCGAGGGAACTAGATAACAAGTGTAAGCGATATTGTCTCTTTAGAGGCACCGTAGTTTAGAACGGGTCGCTAGAGACTAAAATGCCCGTCCCCATTGAGGGTCATACGAGTACATACCTGACCTGGCTAATACTACTCAGTACAGAGGGAAACCTGCCATAGGGTTTTTATTGACATTTGTTGGCTTTATATGAGTGCAGCTTTGCGTATATGTGTCGGGTTACTCGTCTATTCAAATACGAGAACACAGGGTGAACGTGGACAGATTTAATGCATGAAGGGTATCCGTGTGCTCTGGACGGGAGAGTATGGGACGCCACTGACCCGAAGCAGGCAGCATGATACCCAGTGTATGTACATTTATTGACACAGTTCTCGCCATAAAGCGAATTGTATGGGGACACATAAAGAGACAATAGGGCTACTGGGCACCGAGTCACCTGGGAGGGACGGGAGCTTTTAAGGTGCTTCTGGCTGTCCTCAACTGGCCCTTTAGTTTCGATATCGGGACAAAAAAATACACATGGATCACTGCCCAGGAATCTCGACCAAGCGACTTTCGATTGACACGTGGTCTGGAAAACAAAAGCATTCTCTTGGGTTTTCCTTGTAAAATGGTGCCAAACGACCACGGTGCCTGTTTTAACTATGCAGATTCCTTCGAACTAGATCATTTTGACCAATAATTTCGTCTCATTTTTTGGATGAAACTGAATAACGATACAGTTTTTGAAGCCAGTGTTTTAGTTTCAGACTGATATAAACCCCCTCTAGGTCATGTCACAGGTACCTTCAATTATGCGAGGACCTGAAAATCACGTAAACCACGTTCTGTTTTTAATTTTGAGACTTATGGAAACATTCAAAAATGTTTTTTAAATACTTATCGTGCAGGTCCCATTTGGAGGTAGGAGCTTGTACATTAACAGATATATGATTTTCAAAGGGTGATCATGAGTCTTGACATTTGTCAAAAAAAACTGTCAGAAATGTTATTTAAGGGTGCCAAATCTCATCAAAATAGCTACTTATTGATAAGTTTATCATTATCCAATATCTAAGAGATGTAATATATGCAATAGCATAGGTGCCGTTGTCTTCTCTTAACTCAGTTTTCAAATATTCAATTTAAAAAAAAAATGTCCCGGGTAGTGAGCAGGGTTTGAGGTTTTACGATACTCTATACCGGTGACACCTATTGGGGATAGTACAAACTAAAATATATATATATATGTATATATTTTTATTGAATATGTACCAATTCTGATTATACATGCCTATTACAAATAGTACCCTACAAGTCTTCTGGCTACAGTGATTTCCATATTCATTGAATTTGATGTTTTGACACGTTTTCAGGAATAATTTGTGATAAGTCATGTGTATAGAATGGAGTTCCCTTGCTCAGCAATATCTTATATAAGGATGGGTATATACGGTAACAATTGAGTAACTCTTTTCTAACATTTTTATGAAAATATGCCCCCCAAAAGTCCTATTCCACAGATTTTGACCATCTGTGGTTCGAAAATAATACGATGACCTATCATATTCGTTATGTCTTCTAGTTAAGAGCATTGTGGAGATAGTGTAGACAAAAATTGGTGAAAAGTAAACTAGGCAATTCTAGCTCATGTCAATTTTGGGTTAAAAACTTGTTTCTCGAATTCCTTGATTTTGCCCAATAATTCCTATATAACAGCAGAAAAATAATTTCAACAAGGCAGAGCAGTATTTCAGGCAGTGTCAGTATCTCTGAAGGGATAAATCTATCAAATAATGGCACCAATTTTCGTGAAAGTGATATTTGTGACATAAATTACTTTAATCTTTCAAAAATCTGTGAAAAAAACTAAAGTCGATGACTCAATGATTGTTGTTTTGTTTTGAAGATTACTGTGCTATGTTCTTTCCTTTTGCAAAATTTGAGGAAAATTAAAAGTGTCGTAAGACCTTAACCTTAATAGGTCCTTCCTTTGGAGTTAAACCCGTGGGACAAATGCGGTCACACATTTCTACTACTACTTCTATTACTACTACTACTACTACTACTTCTACTACTACTTCTACTACTACTACTACTACTACTACTACTACTACTACTACTACTACTACTATGTCCACTACTGCTACTACTACCACTACTACAACTACTACTACTACTACTAGGTCTACTACTACATGTACTAGGTTTACTACTACTACTACTACTACTACTACTACTACTACTACTACTAGGTCTACTTCTAGGTCCACTACTACTACTACTACTACTACTACTACTACTACTACTACTACTACTACTACTACTACTACTAGTACAACCCATTGGTACTACTACTACTACTACTACTACTATTACTACTACTACTTTTACCGCAGAGATCCGCCTGAGTCAAAGGTATCCGCAGTGGCCTAATAGTTCTGTGCTCAAACAACAGGTAGTTCTGGTCCAAGGCTGCAGTTTTTTTTCCCGATGGGCTTGAGCTTAACACAACAAGAACATAAACCTAAACCAGGCAAAAAACAGAGGTGTTTGGAATGACGTGTAGACGGCTGTTTACACTTTGGAAAGGCTGCCCTCATCTATGTTATCATGAGATCGAAATGGGTCATGGATGGAGGGATGGAGGCTAGAAATTACTCGAATGTAATAACGCCTGCACAAATCAAGCACCTATTGCGCAACATGTCCGAGCTCTGTAAACAAGCCCTGCTCACCATCTTTTAAACTTGTTTACTGTCATTCACCAGGCCGGCATAGGTTTGAGTAGTACTGCTTTTTTTAAATTCAAAAGCCATCATAAATCCCCTTTCCTTGAGGTTAGAGTTTCCAACCCCTGCTTAATACCTTCATGTGCAATGCCTGAATCTCCCCTGAAAAAGGAAATTATACAAAAGCCTCTTTTCCCAAATTCACCCTTTAAAAGTTAAAAGCATTGCCTTAAAATTTGGTATTTTAAGAACTAAGAGTATTACAAAAGGTATGGTATTAAATCCTTTGACTTTGGAATTTGTTCTCTAGTTACACAATCTAAAATTTAAAAAGTACTTGGGCTAAACGGTTAAGATAAGCTGATCGTTATCAAGATGAGCAAACCCTGTGAGAAGGCTGCTGGCAGTAAAACCCATTTATCTTCAATCGTCGGTTGCTGTGGTGATATCCCTTCAGTTTACTAAATTGTACATGTTATATCTCTCTAACAAAGGCATACTTTGGGTATTCAAAATGGGGAAATGTACACATACAACGGAACAAAACTCTGATTTCATGAATTTATACTTGACTAGAAAAGTACACCTGCGTTATTCTTGAAATTCCTTTTAAAAGCAAAACTTTATCAGATCCACATCTTTCGGCATTCCTCTCATGCACAAGTTAGAATGTGGTGAGAGAAACGCACAGTTAAGAACTGCGCTAGACTTGGTCTGTATTTGTATCTGTGTCTGTATAGATACTGGCAGAAATCCCAATGGGTTGTAATTGCCAGCGCATGCATGAGTATGAGCAAAATTTAAACCATTTCAAGCTCCCCTGAAAGAGTTAATGGAGGGAGAAGCCACAACACTGTCACTTAGGGCGTTCCAGTCTCCGATTGTCCTGGGAAAGTAGCACTGAGCATACGCATCACATCGTGCTGCAACAGTATGGAACTTAAGCGTGTCAGTGTTTCTTGTTCTTCTGGATGATGATTAATATAGTGGCTGGCCTTAACGGCCACCAGACCGTTCACTATTTTATAAAACATTATGAGTCTTGCTGAGGTTCTACGGCTCACTTATGAGTCCCAGTTCAAATCCTTGAGTATTGATGTCATGAAGCTCTCAGTGTAATTGTAATTGTAAGACACAAATCTGGCCGCGCTACGTTGCACTCTGTCCAAAGAATTGATGTCTTTTTTAAGGTGGGGGTCCCAGATGGTGGAGGCATATTCTAGATGTGGACGCACTGAGGTTGTATAGGCAGTCTCTTTTAATATGCGAGATCATGGCCTGAGATTACGTCTTACTACACCTAAGATCTTGTTGGCTTTTTTGGTGGCTGTGCCAATATGGTGGCTCCACTTTATGTCATCAGAAGATGTTGTTCCATTTTTTGGATAGGCCCATGATGTAGCACTTTTAGGCGTTAAACCTCATTTGCCAGTCGTTTTGCCATAGTGTTAAAGCATCAAGGTCTGTCTGTAGAGTCCTGGCATCGTTCTCACTGTTGTTGGGATGACACAGAAGGCAGTCTTCCTCAAACAGGCGCACATCAGACTTTACACATTCCGGGAGGTCGTTTATATAAGCTAAAAATACTGATTCCCATGGGGATGCATGGCCATCAATGTCAACTCGCTGGTGTCGCTCACATAGGAAGTTACTCACCCATCTAAGAGTGTTTCCACAGATACGGTGGGGGAGAGCTTAGAGATCAGATGGGCGTGGGGCACAGTGTCAAAAGCTTTAGAAAAATCAAGGATGATTATGTCTGTTTGCTTTCTTTAACACAGACTATCCTTAATAGCCATAATGGATATAATCAAACCTTGGAACAAATAATACATGTATGTGATGTCTTTTCTTTCCAGATGCTATGCAGAAAATTGGGGAAAGCGAGTGAAAAACAACACAATTAAACACCAAAATATTGATACACATAAGCAAGCTCTTTGATATCTCTTTCAGTGGGTAAAAGTCCTTAATAAAAGTGAGTGGTATTTGTCAAACAGTTCGGACGATGGAATAAAGGAAGATAATGTACACAAATGTCAAGACTCTTTTCTCTTCAAGTTTCTAATTCCTAGAAATGAAAATCATGTTCTTGGAAGTGAATTGGTGCCGAATTACTGTAAGCCTGTAAATATCTTTTAAAATCTCTTTTGCACTCACGAGAAATGTGCTGAAGCATCTTAGACTACTCAGCTATTGGGGTAAGTCCTGAAACAGTTGGGATAAGTTCTATGTAAAACACAGACACTGCAATGTTATTAGATTTAATTTTATTTGTAAATGTAAGGTCATATGGATGTACAACTCTTAAAATACCTTGAGCTCAATGAGTTGAACACTCTGGTATATAATCTAGGTCATCATCTGGATGTACAATACTCTGGAATAATTACGAAAAATGTAGGAACTCTTCATGAAATATTTGGAAAGGCGGTAGGCTGTTCTAGCCTTAAAAGTATATCCAGTTAAAACTCTGTAGATATGATGTTTGGGTCTTTGAATACACAAGTTATATAATATATGAAAAAACAATATTTCAAGGTGTACCTGTTAGAAAATGATATAAACATTGAACTCATTCTGTTAGTAGTAAAGACTAAAGACATTATATATTGCTTATATATATGAGAAAAAATATTTCAAAGTGAACCTGTTAGAAAAGGATATAAACATTGAACTCATTCTGTTAGTAGTAAAGACATTATATATTGCTTGACAAGGCAACAGCTGATTGCAAAAGGAATTATGTTACGGAACTTCTCTTTTGGGATTAAAACACATATACAGAATAGGGAAAGTGCTTTATATACTATGTGCTGCAAAACATCTCGTCTTACTATTGACATTAAAAAGCCTCGATAGATGAACATATTGCAGATGGTGACAACACATCAAGTCCAGTAGAGATATCTTATTCCTGTTGGTGGTCGTAGCAATGCCCAATCACCCAGAGGTGTATGGTTGTGCAAAATACCAAGTCTGCATGCATATTTAGGAAATTAAACATCTTAAGTGCACAGATGTTCCACTAAAGATATTGATTTCGAGGATGGGTGTCATTTAGTCACCTTAAGTCTACTCTTCGCGAACTATTTCATATAAAGATTTGCAGGAATGACTTAGAAAGAAGTGTGATTTCCATAGATAAATCTGCATCCCACCGGTCCAAAGTGGATGAAATCATCTAAGATTTCGTGCGTGAAAGGCACAACAACTATAGCAAGGTTTCTCAAGCATGTATTCCTAGTGAGCACACTGACACCTGGCCAGACGGATCCTGAAATATCTTGAGAAATATTTTTGAGGATAACTAATCATTTGGAAATACATGCTGCACATACTCAAGTCGTGAACTTTCATTTAGAGAAATAGGGCGCCTGCGTGTGCAATAAGCAGGAGCGGAATACACGTAACCACAGTTGCTGCCAAGGCCCTCGGGCCACCTGGTGGCGGGAAAACTGCGATCAGACGAACCGGTCCACCGCTTCCATGACCGATCTTTATGGGCAGGGCAAAAAGCTGATAACCCTTTGGAGGTAGTTTTCCCGCATTCTTCACCATCTCGATAACCCAGATGTTCTTTTTGAACAGGGCGGGTAGGCAAGGAAGTGTGAGCGAGGTACCCGGATCAGGCGCTGCCGTGTCTACGCCAGCACCAATAATCTGACGCTCAACCAGTAGATTGCATGCCTTAATATTCAGACCAGGATAGTGGAGTTGACCGTTGGGGTCCGAGGTACCAAGAAAGGCTGTTGTATTATAGTAGTGCGCATCCCAACCAGAATGGACCAGGACAATTGCACGCTTCGGTATTGGACCATTCTTCCTTTCCCATTCCAATATGTCTTCCACGGTAACTTGGTAATCGCGATTATTTGCTGCCTTGGCGGATACATCGATGACCATCCCAGGACCGATCATGTTGTCAACGGGGATCTCATGAAGGTACCAAGCTTCAGGGTGCTTACTCTGATCGAGGCAATGTACCGGGGCATCCATGTGGGTACCACCATGTTCTGCAGTCTCTCCAAATGAGTTGTAGAATGCCCTGGAAGTGAGAATAGGACATGGTCAAATGGGGTGCTTGCCTTCCACCAATCACAAGCCTCGAGAAGTGTAGGTTATATGGCATAACCCACACATTTTGAGCCTTTGTTCTCTAAGCTGCTGAAGCCACACAGGTGTTACCCATGAGTATTGAGCAAGATTGAACGTTAACTGCCACGCTTTTCTCGGCCTGTGATTGTCGAAAGGCAGTCAACTGTGATACAAGCTACATGGACCCCTCGGAAGCTGTAGTATATGCGATACCCTTGGGGTTACTCGGCTCCGCCTCACAAAGTCTCGGGCATCTGGTATATCACATACACCACTGCTTCCTTGGGGTCAATCTATCACATAGCAGAAAAGAAGAACCACAATTAACAAAGCTTCCCGCAACGGTATGCACCAGTCAACAGGGCGGTCCAAGGTTAAAGGGCCTGTCGCAAGATAATAGTTCTACCTTTTACCCCAAGCTGGTATAAGATCAGTTGACATATTTTCGCTGCCATTCAAGCTCGGTCACAAATCCCGTACTGGCCGTCCATTTCCTGGCCCCTGATAGCCATTGACTGTTGTATTGTACACTTTGTAGCATGACCTGCTCCCTTCAGCCAATCGCAGGCCTCGAAAAGTGCGTTATTTTTTCCTGAAGAACATGGTTAACCGTCTTTGTCTCACTCACACAGAGATGTTCACTGAAAACACTTTTCGAGGCCTGTGATTGGCTGGAGGGAGCAGGCCATGCTACAAGTGACAAAGAACTACTCGGGACCTGTGAGTTATAGTGGAAAACCCAAGGTTCCCCACTCATGCTGCCGATTTCGATTAATCGATCCCAAAATTTGGCATCGATTATGATCGAAATAAACAACAAAAAGGATGTGTTTTGACACGTCTTCCTGTAGGTATTCTGTTGCCAAAAACAGTACCAGAAAATGTCCGAAATATTACTTACTTAGCGGCGGAAATAACTTATAAGTGCTGCTGGGATGGTGGCGTGCGCAACCGATTCTGATCGATCATCGATGGGTTGTACCCAACCGATGATCGATCATGAAAATCTGAGCCTATTCCTATCACTAATATATATATATATATATATATATATATATATATATATATATATATATATATATATATATATATATATATATATATATACATTCATAAATATATAAATATATATATATATATATATATATACAGGTGAACTTGGATATGACGGACCACTGTACGACAGATTTTTGCATATGACGGACGATATGCTTGGTCCCAGTCCGATGCATATCAAGTATTCGTCATATGTATACGATGGATTTTGCATATGACGGACCAATTCTCCTGGTCCCATTGAGTCTGTCATATCCAAGTTCACCTGTATATATATATATATATATATATATACACATATATATATATATATATATATATATATATATATATATATATATATATATATATATATATATATATATATATATATATATATATATATATATATATATATATATATATATATATATATATATATATATATATATATATATATATATATATGTATATGTATATATATATATATATATATATATATATGTATATATATATATATATATATATATATATATATATATTTATAAATATATATATATATATATATATATATATATATATATATATATATATATATATATATATATATATATATATATATATATATATATATATATGTATATATATATATATATATATATATATATATATATATATATATATATATATATATGGTCACTGTATCCTAGAATATATATTGTTCTTACTTAAAACGAGATATTTAATGCTTCCATCATTAGAAGAGACATTAATTCGAAATTAAAATAATGTTTCTATTAGAAAAAACAAGGAGGCCAACGTACATTAGAGGATAGTGACTAGGACTAGGTGTCATTTTATTAATAAATATGTTAATAATAATAATAATAATAATAATGATAATAATAATAATGATATTGTCGTTTGATATTGCGCCCTTTCCATATAAACATGGCTCATTACATTCATTGTCAAAGGATAGATTTTTTTTTTCATAATTTCTATTCTCCATAGACATGTCAAAATCATACAGTACTGGTTTCTCCAGTCAGAAAATACAGAGGTAGAAAGTATATATTAGTGTACATTTCGCAAGTCATTCAGCAGAGGTGACCATTTACCAAATACTTTTCGTTCGTTACCTGTTGTTTTACCATTGTATAGTTTAATATACATATAGTTTTTTAATGATCTTTTAAAGAAAATTAATTTATATGGTATGCGTTTCCATTTGAATTTGTATATTTCATGCTTTAGGATAATAAATATATAATTGATGGGAATCGTGTTATTTGTGTTACCTATGAGAATGTGGTGATAGCCAATTTAAAGTAGACTCCCAAACATTTCTTGTATATGTACATTTATATAGTAGATGCGTAATTGTTTCGGTGTCTCTGCAGTTATAACACTTTTCATCATTTCTCAGATTAAACTGGAGTAACTTTCTATTTGTTATAATATTCCTGTGGAGTAATTGATATTGAAAGTATTTGCTCCATACATTAAGCTTACATTTTTCTGCCATCTGATATAGGGATTTCCAGTTGGTATCATCTATCAATTCGAGTTTTTCTGTCCACTTAATTTGACCAACTGGCATGTCTCTATGTATATCCATCTGACAGATTTTTCTCAGATTTTGGCCTCCCTTTTTATCTCTTGTTAATCATTCAATAATTGTTGGTCTCTCAAGATTTAGTGTTCTTTGGTAATTTTTCATATAATTTTTCCATACCTGTGGAATGGCCGCTCTGATACCAAAATATGAAGTTAAAGGGATCTTTATTCCTCTTTCGTCTTCAATTGATTTTTGACTTAATATAATGCTGTCTTTAGAGAAAATAACAGACAGAAAGAGAATATTTTTGTTGAACATTGTTGAGTTGAAAGGGATTATTGATCTGCTTGTTTCCCCATAATGGTATATATTCTAATGGTATTTCTACTGTTTTAGTAAAGTGACATACCAATTCATATAGGCATAAGCTACACTTTTCCAAAATTTGTTTTTTTATATTGTTTAATATAGGGTTATGATATTTACTGCTGGTGAAAATCAATCTGTCAATTTTGTATTGCTGTTAGTAATTGTAGTGGAGGGGAGAGTAGTGCTTGGAATATATGCGTTATTTGTGAGAGTACAATGCTTTTCAGTATGGTCACCATTCCCATGGGGGTGATGTTTCTAAATCCCCAACATTTTAGTGTTTTTTCCATTTTATCTATTTTTGGCTGAATGTTTTGTTCAGTGATATCTTCCAGATTTTTCATGTTGTAATTTATTCCTAAAGCCGTAAATGCATAGACCCAGTTGAGATCATTTTTTCGGCAGTATCTACGGTCAGTTTCTCTAATGTGTCCTATGCGAATTACTTGGAACCAATTCAATATTTTTAGGCTATTTTTTAGGTTATTTTCAGAGGCTTCTAAAAATATAGAAGTGTCGTCTGCATATTGACAAAGTTTATATGTTCTTTATTATTGAGAGATATCCCCTTTACGTTTTTATCATATTCTAAGGCTAAGGCAAGATATTCGGAGCATAGAATGAAAATATATGGCGATATCGGATCGCCTTGCCTGCAGCCCTCTCCAGGTGGAAGGGCTCTGACAGGTTTCCGTGTAGGATTATGCGTGAGTTGGAATTTTTTTAAAACAAGTCTATACATTTTTTAATATTCGGTCCAAAATTGAAATTTTCTAAAACTTCATCCACAAAATCCCAGGATAAACTGTCGAATGCTTTCTGGAAGTCGACCAAAAGGATTAGGCCACTTTTATTTAAGTTCTCTGTTTCATTGATTATGGCATATATTAACCTAGAACAGTCCGCTATAGATCCATTTTCTAGGAATCTTTTTTGCTCTTGGCTAATTATCCTATTTAGTAGTGGTCCAATCCTATTTGTGATACAAAAAGAAATGAGCTTATATGAGGTATTCAGGAGAGATATTGGCCTCCAGTTCTTTAGTTGATTCCTAATTTTCCCACTTTTTGGGAGACATGTAATGACCCCCTGGGACTGTGTAGAAGTTAATTCTCCTTTTATGAAGCTTTCGTTGATGCATGCCAAAAGGAAATCTCCTAATTGTGATAGATGTTGATATCCACATAGTTATTTGATAAATACATCTTTGAACAAATGTGTTTTCAGTTGTCGTTTGAAGATTGCCACACTCCCAGCGGCACGTATACCCTAACTACTTTATGGTCGGGAGCTCTTGTGGTCAACCGCAAATGTACCCTAATGCAAGGATGACACAATTGCCTTTTTTCCAGGCACATCACACGTAGATATGTAGATCCGAGCAGCTAGTGGAGTGAATGTGTAGTTTATTTTCTTTTCAAACTTAACTTCGCCAATTAAACACTGATGCCAGGTTGTACTTGTCTGATAACATGGCAATTGTGTAATTATTGAACGGCCAAAAGCGAATCAACTTGCACATGCAGAAATAATTCAACCTTCTATACCTGGCTGAATGATATTGATGAATGCAGATATCGAATTATTTTTGCCTGTAAGTTGAATTGTTTTCAGTCAGGTTGAATATTTTTCACAAGTGGAATTTTTGGATATATGGCGTTCCATAGTTTTAGGTGTTGTTTTCCGTAGTATGGTAGTCAGTTTGATATGCAAATTAGGTAATTAAGAACTGACATTTATAAATGTTGTCTACCAACATTTACATAGAGATGTCTTGTTGAGACAATCATGTGAAAATGGAACAATTTCTGATGTCAATACTTAAGTAGGTCCTCCATATTTGGCTTCTATCTGCCAAATGCTCAGATTGTGTGTGTTAAGGCTGTCCAAATATAACATATCTAGCAGCTAGCTATATCCTCTAGATAATTAACATGTTTCCTCATTCTGTGCCATCAGCACTGATGCTTTACTTTATGACGAAAGTTAGCTGTTGTGTAGGTTTTCGGCAATTTCGATATGCTAATTCAGCAAAACTACAATTGAGTATAGGAGGCAAGATATCGGTACCCTTACCCAAAGGTAGTCAACATGTAGTGCCAATGTAGCCACAATGTAGTGCACACTACAATAGCACTGCGTAGTGTCATCAGAACGTGTGACGACGAAGAGTAGTCCAAATGTAGTGCCATTTTTATGATCACTGGTGCCAAGTTAGTGCAAAGGTGGTGCCAATGTAGTGCGTTCCAAAAATTTAAATTAGCTGACTACATTGGCACTACATGCAAATTATGACACTACATTGGCACTACATGCAAATTATGACACTATATTGGCACTACATGCAAATTATGACACTACATTGGCACTTCATGCAAATTATACCACTACATATGTAGTCAATCATGGGGTTCATAATGAAGAAGACAAAATACTTCATAGTGATGGAAATAATTGATCAACAAAATACTTCATAGCGATGGAAATAATTGATCAACATACATATATGTGTGTGTTGATAATTATCAGAATAACATTTGTATTAAAAAATAATGAAATTGTTTGTGCTGCGAATTGAGTTTTTGTGTTACATAAACACTGCTATGTACTGAAGGTATCAGCTACATATGATAAGATAGTTAGTGCACATATAGATATGATTTGCCTTTTTATAAAACTTTCTCTTCACATGCATGTTCATATTTTCAACAAGTGTATAACACCTATATGGGAAAGTGATACAATATTGCATGCATGCCATATAATTTCAAAGGAGCAAATGCATAGATCAATAAAAAACAAACAGACCTATATAAATTCAGGAAATGATATACTTCGTTTAAAGTGTACTACAAATATTGCAGAAAGACTAAATTATTAGAATGAAACAATAATGGGGAATTATCCTCCTAAGCTGGATTATACATACAGCCAATGAGTGCAATATGTACATGTATAAGGGTAATTCTCTGTTTCAGTTGAAAATGATATACCTGAAAAGCATCTCTGATGATGCTTGACATATTCATTTAATGGCCTATCATATGCCGAGTCTTGTATGAGTCCCTTAAAGCAAAACAATTAGAGAGAAATTACCTGATTTGGAGAAGCAGTACCTCAGTCATGTGAATTTCGTTCGTAGTGTCACCAAGATTTTCTTCCAAAAGTCTCTATACCAAGTCTCACTAGTGCAGTTGTAGTGACATACAAGTGCTTCGCTAAGTCCCTGTAGTGTTAAGACAGTGCTATGGTTGGCAGTTAAGTATGAGTAGTTCATCTGTAGTGCCATATTTAATTTCCAAAGTCTAAGTAGTGTTATTGTAGTGCTACAGTTGGGTGACAATGTCCCAGTGGTGCATGTGTAGTCAGTTGGCCCACAGTTGCACTACATCACATGGAGGGGTAGTCACAGAATAGTGTCAATGTAGTCTGCACCAGTTGGGTGGTGCGCACCAGCTTTGGGTAAGGGTAACCACCACTCAAAATTTTTATTAAAAGTAATCTACCAAATAATATTACAAAATATCTCTTAATGGCATTTTTGAAAAACGAAACCTGTCTAGGCGTCAAATGCATGTATAGTTTAGCATGGGGTAAACTAAAAAAAAAGATAATGTAAATACATTACCAAAGCTTGTATTTATCTGAGTATGCGTTGGTGATTTCCCGTGATCGCCAGGTAAGTTTAGCTTTCCGGTAAAGTGGGAAATACTGAGTCGTATTGTCGAAAGTCCAACTCAGATCCAGAAATTTGCCCCTCGCTTCTGCTTGGTATAAAAAAGCCAGTAGTACCACCACCAACAAATGTACGACCATTCTCCCCGCCATTTTTGCTGCTAAACTCAATGGGCGAGGCTCTGGCGAACCGTGCTATACTTATGGCATGCCTTTTGCACATTTATTCAACATGTGCAAGGGAGATAGTTAGAAAGGTATACAAGGTTGAGAGATTGATAGGCAAGATGTTGGAAAGAGTGGCTAGTTTTCTGAGTTTTAGTGGCAACATGAAAAATGGAGGCAACATGGAAAAATGGATACAACCTTGGACCAAAATATCCTGTGGTTGCTCATCTAAGATGCAACATGAACGAAAGGGAACCAACCTGAGGATAATCATATGGGAAATGAATATTTATGAATTCAGTTAGGTCATACAATCGACGTCATCGCGAGTCAGAAAGTAGCGTCTGCCTGTACCTGGGCTAAGTTTCTTTGGTCCCTTACCAGCCTCGGGTTCGACCTGGGCCTTGTTCAGCACCATAAACGTTGATTAACGTTGATCCAACGTATCCCGTTCAGATCGTCCTCGCAAGTAAACGTTGAAACCGTTCAGATTCCGTTTTCCCACCACGTTGATCAACGTTGATGGTCCTGAACAAGGCCCAGTCGAACCCGAGGCTGGTAAGGGACCAAAGAAACGTAGCCCTGTTGCCTTGACCTTTAACATTGTGTCCTCGTGTCCTCTGACGTACGAGTCTTGACGAATTCAGGCGATTACGCCCGATATGCAATTATGCCCGCATTGATTACGCCTCATTTTTTACTTTTCACAATAGTGTATTTCTTCTTCTTTTCTTCTTCCTTTCTCTTCTTTTCCTTTATCTTTCTCTTTCTCTTTAGTTATTAACGTTCATAGTCGAGTTATAGTCGTAGTGCAGTTAGTGGTGTCCAATCTTTTTTGCAGGTTTATACGCTCATGAGAACACACCCGAGAGTTGGATTCATTTCACTCGTGCGTCGGCACACGCTATGTCACTTTTAAACATTGAAATAAAGTTTGAAAATGAGTTATTTCACCATTATAGATAATTATATGGCTTCACCCATCAACGACAAGCGGACACACGAGGAACATTACACACGTAGATATATAGTTCAATTGCTGCTGACACTGACACTGTCAGTGACAGTTGACAGACTGTCAATAACAACAACTGTCAATGCCAATATCCATGAATTAACTGACAGTTGACAGACTGTCAATAACAACAACTGTCAATGACAATATCCATGAATTATGTTTCCATGAATGAGTACTCTCGCGAGTACTGAGTACTTGGTTGACGGCTTGACGGGCCCCCTGATGTGCCCTTCGCCGACGGAGAGAGCCCTTCACTTCACAGCAAGCCGCCGCTCATGGCAGCACTTGAAAAGTGAGGCGTAATCGATGCGGGCGTAATCACATATCGGGCGTTATCGCCTGTATTCGTCGAGATTTGTACGTCAGAGGACATGAGGACACAAGGTTAAAGGTCAAGGCAACAGGTACAGGCAGACGCTACTTTCTGATTAGCGACGACGTCGATTGTATGACCTAACTGAATTCATAAATATTCATTTCCCATATGATTATCCTCATGTTGGTTCCCTTTCATTCATGTTGCATCTTAGATGAGCAACCACAGGATATTTTGGTCCAAGGTTGTATCCATTTTTCCATGTTGCCTCCACTTTTCATGTTGCCACTAAAACTCAGAAAACAAGCCCCTCGTTCCAACATCTTGCCTATCAATCTCTCAACCTTGTATCTCCCTTGCACATGTTGAATAAATGTGCAAAAGGCATGCCATATATACTACGGAGCCCCTATAGGGCCAACTTCTCATATCTTTAAAAAATATATTGCTTCTTAAATGCTACAAACAGTGTACCCCGCTTATATTTGAATTACACCCAAGATACCCCCTGGGTACGTGTTTCCTTGACAAACATATTTTTCTCGTTAGATTTTTTCCTTCTTTCGATACTTTTCAGTAGTTGTTCTTATTTTGTTTTTGTCGCTCCTTATTACTTAATGTTCATTATTTATTTCTTCTAATATCACATTGAAGGCCAAAAGCTTCTTCGGTAGTCTCTGCTTCTCCCTTTTCCACTGTAAGTCGAGACCTTCTATATTTCAAGTTATTTGTGCAGTGCATGTTTTCTGTTGCGATTTGAATCCTCTTTGCTTAAGGTGATGAGTCCCATTGCAAGCTAGTTAAAAGCCCTATCCCAAAACACACATCGCAGTAACATAATCATTTAACAAGGTGTATCTGTAGTTTCCTGAGTGTTATCAGGTAGAGAATATCATAGCCAACCGTCCTTCGTCAACCCATATTCTATATCATTTCAATATTTACAATTTTTCACTCGAATGACATAATCTCATTACTTACACAGGTGATGGTCATTGCAGAATGGTCACTACTACATGGCCACTTCAAAATTACCTTAGGGATATCATTGTCTATGCCCAATAAGAAGTAAATTTGAGATTGCAGACCGCTAAAGATTTTTACAGGCCATAACATTGAAAATTTTAGTTAAAAATGATCACACCAACTACACTAGTTAACATCACAGGCTCACTGCTAGGAACTATTTATAGTATGCTGACCACAAGCCATTCACTTGTGATTGTCAAGGTGTATCTTAGTACAACTGTCTTTTGTTTCCAGTGCTCAGAAGTAATCATCGAGGTATATGCGCTACTATCAATGGGGTTCCCAGGCCTCTACATACAAGATATCTCACTAAGATTTTCAATGTTATGGCCTGTAAAAATCTTAGACGGTAAGGAATCTGAAATCTACTTCCTATTGGGCATAGTCAATGACATCCCTAAGGTAATTCCAAACAGTGACTATTACCTTTGAAAGTAATGAAATTATGTCATTTAAGTGAAAGGTTGTAAATATTAAAATGATATAGAATATGGGTTGACAAATGAAGGTCAGCTATGATATGTATACCTAAAAACACTCAAGAATCTGGAGATACACCTTGTTCTATGATTATGCTGCTGTGAGGTGTGTTTTGGGATGGGGCGTTTAACTAGCTTGCAGTGGTACTGATCACCTTAAACTAGTCTATTTAACATACTTTGTATTAGCATTACCTTTAGCGTTATATCATGTAACCTGTTTATGTTAACTGTATATGTATTTATTTTGTATTGCTAGGGTGCAACCAATAAACTACGTTGTTCTACCCCACCCTATATTAAGGCTGTGATGCTGGTGACACACTCAAAATAAGACATCTCCTAGTTTAGCGCTCTTGTCCCTTTTCTAACAATGGTTATCTAATCCCTGAGGTCTTGGTGTTTCAACTATAAGTTTTCTTTGACTTAGCTGCTTGAGCCGACCTAGATACGACCACAGTTTCAATTTCACAGCCTTAAGAGTCATTTGATAACTCATGCTTAGTCTGTTTCATTGTGGAACAAAAATGCTTACAATAAGCACATTAAACGCAAATGACCACAACGTTGGAATCTAAAATATGTAATACTAGTACATGTATATCTTTTAAAACAAACATCTTTCAAAGCAAAAGGTTTTGAAATAAAAATATGCGAATTTTTGTGATCAAACTCACAATAAATAGATCTTGGTGTGCCCACTAGATGGTCCTTTTTCATCTGGTTCCCTTTCTCTCACTCCACATCCTACTGTCTATATTGCAGTGTGGTAAGTGTGAGGCAGAGTAACAATATTACTCATGGAGCAAAGGAGCAGTCTATCATGGGATAGGCAGAAAGCTTAATAGAATTCAAAGATATTTCAGATTCCAAATTGCTTCATGAGGTAATGCCAATTAGCATTATCTGCACAAGTTCTGATAAAACATAGCATAAATTAAAGGAAGAAAGTAGAAGAAAACATTGCCTTTTTTGTTCTTATTGTGGGTCTGCTCACCATATATCACCATATACTATTTATTAGATAACAAGAAATGTCTTATTCAGGCCAGCAATAATAAAAACCTTAATAACTGTTCCCTAGGACAGTATGTGTAGTGAATGTGCGCCTTCAAGCAGCCTGTGCAGACTTTGGGCCTTCGGCCCTCAGTCTGGCCAGGATGCCTTCAGGCGCACATTAGATACACATACTGTCATTAAGGCTTTATGTTGTACCTCACCCTGTATTAAGACTCATTTGATAACTCACTCTATCAGTCAGAAAGAGTGTGATAATAGCTCAAGGAGGTATATAATTGCCAGTCAATAATCTAACCTATCCCATGGCGGCCGGCCGCATTTGATTAATTAGACCGGGTGAAAGTTGTGATGGGCCGGGTGACAAATAACTATTAATAAAACTGAAATAACTATGCTTGCCGAAACATTTATCAGGTGGTTACAAGAGTTCTCCAATGGATATGGCGATTACAATGATTGTTTTAGGCACACTGCATGGTGCACTGGGCACCGATTAATCAGGCTGGTTTACTAAATGAATGCTGCTGCTGAACACTGAACTCAGCTCTACTCTCCTGTCCTATGATTTTGCCAATTGATAGGCCTATAAAATGTTTGGTATAACAACACAATTATTGTCTCGAAGCAATTATTTCCCTCGGGAAATAATTCCTTCTCGGCATTATAATCCATCCACAAACAAGCAAGGCAATAACTTTTTACTATGCTATACTTCGAGGTAGTGTCTTGAGGGAACTAGAAAAAAAGTGTAAGAGATATTGTCTCTTCAGAGGCTCCGTCCCAGCAAACATCACGGTACTGGCCCAATACTGGCCCAATACCGCTGGCGGTATAGGCCCAATACCGCAAGCCAGTACTGGCCCGGTACGGTTTTGCACACCGTATTTGCATTGACCTGGTACCGTTTTACAGTATACTGGGCCGATACTGGGCCAGTACCCATTTGTTTGTACTTGCCCAGTATTGGGTCAATACCGCACATACAATATTGGCCCAGTACAGACCCAATACTGGGCCGATACCGGGCCAGCAATATTGCTTAAGAAAGATTAGAAAAACAATTACAATAACTTACCAGTATTACCAGTTTTCCAGTATTGGCCCAGTACAGATCCAGTACTGGGGTAAATAGGGTAAAACACATAAACCAAGTTGCCCCCTATTGGCAGATGCAGGAACTGTCGAGGAGCACTGTTGGAATCTCTCATGATCACAGCAGAATTCTATATGTCTGAGAAGTGTACAGTTGTCATTTCCAGCTGATAATGTACATTCGGAAACATAATACATGTTAGTGCTGTGCAAAGACTGATGATATGAACATGACTTAAAAAGTTTTAAACTTACCCTGGAAGAGTCTTGTCCAGATTTTATGCAGTGCTGACCTATGTGCGTGTTCTTGATAGCACATGGTTGTGAAAGCACATGGTTACAGGAAGTACAGGGCATGTTGGGATTGAGGTGGGCCTGCCAAATATTGGCAAATAGCAAAACTGCTGCTGGCCCTATACTGGCTTCATACCGGCCAGTACAGGAAAGTTATGGCAGACCCTGGATGTTACATTAATCAGCAAAATGATTAGGAATTACCATATTTGTTTTTTATTCATTTATCAAGTGATTGATTTATTCAATTATTAATCTTAACATCTATTCATTAACATATTTACTTGCAGACTGTTTATTATTCTCTCCTATCTTTATCATAGTTTTAATAATTGTTATAACATTTTCTTCTTTTCAAATAAAATATATATTTTCCAATTAGTTCATGCGTTATTTAGCCAACTTTTAGCTTTACACAATAATTTATAATATTTTGGTACCATTTTAATGGATAGAAAATACTATGGTATACTTGTAATGGCTTCATACCGCAGACCGGTATTGTTTTTGTATCGGCTAGTAGTGACAAATTGGTAAAACTGAGTGTTCCAAATGGTATGGTACCGGTACCCGCCCGGTACTACTTTTGTATCGACTAGTACTGGCAAATATTGGTAAAACTGACTATACAAAACAGTACAGTACCGGTACCGGCCCGATACCATTAGAGCGGTATTGTTTTTGTATCGGCTAGTATCAAACGGTACGGTACCGGTACTGCCCCGATACTACTTTTGTATCGGCTAGTACCGGCAAATATTGGTAAAACTGACTGTACCAAATGGTACAGTACCGGTACCGGCCCGATACCGGTAGATCGGTATTATTTTTGTATCGGTTAGTACTGGCAAATTGGTAAAACTGACTGTATCAAACGGTATGGTACCGGTACTGGCCCGATACTACTTTTGTATTGGCTAGTACCGGCAAATATTGGTAAAACTGACTGTACCAAACGGTACAGTACCGGTTACGGCCCGATACCGTTAAACTGTATACGGTACAAGCGGTACCAGCCGGTATAAAGCCAGTACCGGGCCAATACCATGATTATTTGTTGGGGAAGTTTCGAATGGCTCGCCTTACCTCATTCAGGGTCAGGCGGGCTCTCTACCTAACCTGTTTATTCATTCTCCCTACTGAGGGATACGTGACATAATGTTTTGCTAACACATGTGTGGTGTTTATGGGGGTGCAGCTTTGCGTACGTGTGGCCCTACTTAGATATTCAAGGATGAGAACACAGGGGAGGGGACTTGACTTGATGCATGAAGGGTATCCGTGTGTTTTGAACTGAATGACAGGAGGGCAGGCAGCATGATACCTAGTGTATGTAAACTCATTGACGCATTTCTCGCCATTAAAATGCATGGCATAGGGAACACATAAAGAGACACTAGGAATGCTGGGCAATGAGCAGCTAAAATTGCTTTTGGCCAGATTTATCCATTACTTTCAAACCATGTGTACGTTCCAGATGTGAATGGTTTATCACAGCTAGAAATGTTTTATGTTGATAAAATGAGGTACAGTAATCAGATTCCTTGCCAATCACAGGACTGTCTGTCTGGGCCCTACGACTGGTTAGTCGAACACATTAAGTCCCAGAGGTGTGGTGGAACGAAGCCTATGGATCCATAGTTGTTCCAGTTCTAAAAATGCTCTATGTTGTTTCGTGCCTCCAATTCCATGCACTGATATGTTCTGCTTTCTCCATCTACCCTCGTAGGTTTGTACCGACCTATAAAAGGGCATTGATCTCGGGAGTCTCTTCACACTGTCTGGCAACCACAAAGGCCCACACAGGTAAAGTAGACATGCTGATCATAAAAAGTATGTATGTTGCGGGGTTATTCATGCCCCATCCAAAAATATCCTTAACCAATGCATGCGTAGAGACCTAAAACGCCCAAACTATTTTGTGACGTCTCTTCTGCCTCGATGCATCGATTGAACATAGTTGAAGACCAAATGTTAACCCATTAATGCTCACAGCAGCCAAAACAGCCTGACAATTTTGATGAAACCTTTCAAACGAAAGCATAGTTGAGAAAATATTTGAAAGAGAAATGTTAATCAGAACAATAGCTACAACTCTCCTTCAATTTTTTTGCAAGATCTCTTCCGATTCAAAAGTTATTGTCAAAACTATTATAGATCCAGACGACAATTTCCAGAGGATCTTTTAAGCATTAATGGGTTAATCAATAAGCAGGCCGCATTATAAGTCTTTATTCCCTATAGTTGCCTTCTAGTATCGATATCATAGCTTGCAGACAATCATAAGGTGATGGTACTAATTGCTAGCCTTCTCTCACCACTATCCGGATTCGAATCCCACCCAGGGCATGCGAGAAAGTTGCCAGTGACTTGGGGTTTGGCGGTGGTTTTCACAAGGTACTCAGGTTTCCTCCACCAGTTACGACTGGCTAGTCACGACCTAGCCGCAATAGGAGTAGTGTATTTATTGGCCATGTCATATACGACATGAACAATACGATTACGTCGAAATAATAATAAACAAAATGAGCTTTTACATACGACACAAAAACGAATGTTAGGTTTAACTTACAAACAAACACGTGTTACAGACTTAGCAAGCAAGCGCCATAAAGACACTTAGAGGCAATGAGCGACAAAAAAATGTATACTGTAAAGCTGGTATTAAGTTTGTAATATGATTTTGCGTTGTTTCTTTTTCATTTTCAGATTTTTGCTACTTATTATTTTTGCGTTTATCACCATTTCAGAAGCGCCATCTATTGTGCAGCATCGAAACTAAACTACCCAGGGTATTTAATGCCATGCTTGTTATGATGATATTCGATGGGTGGCGCTTCTACAACTTGACTTAAGACATTCTACTTTATTAAGGGGACTGCCACTAGCAATATTAGCAGCGGGTGTAGCAGGTAGCAGGGAAGACACTCAATTGCAAAATGCACAGGAGGTTTATGCTGGAGTATGTCTGTTGTCCCTCATAAACCAGTACACAGACCTGGTTAGAGTATAACCACATCTATATAAGGCTAGTTGTCATGGCCAACAAACCGGATGGACCTGTCACTTGCTCCAGCCAGCGACCTAGAAAGCTCATGCGTGTAACCAGTACACACACACACATACACACATGCTTGGTGAACTTACAAACAAAGCTAGTAAAATTGTGGCCACCTTGCTACATACCAGTATCAAAAATGCTTTCGATACTGTGCTTTTCACATTGTTAGATTGAGTATATTTTGCAATCCGAGGAATAAAAATGATAGTTTTCATAATATAAACATTCTAGTTGTTTTATCTTAATCATTCTCCCCCCTCCCATCCCCGAACACTGTTGAAATGTACGAGATTTACTTCGTCCCAGTGCGATGTATATGGGGACATCTAGTGGATGAATAGTGAACTAAACTTATGGATTTCTGGCGTCTGATTTACAGTAATCTTCTCCATTAGTTACAACTGGCTAGTCATGACTTAGCCACAATATATATATATATATATATATATATATATATATATATATATATATATATATATATATATATATATATATATATATATATATATATATATATACTGGCAAAAAGTAACATTATTTTATCGAAAAAAAGTTACGAGAGCTGTTCCCTAACATAAAGGGAACACCAATCCTGTCTATCTTTAGAAGTTAGTACACCGTTGAGAGAAAATATATTGAATTTGACTGTTTCGTTTCATAATATCTTACATTCGTTGTATCTCACATATACATATATGACATGTTCTTATGGAACCTATTGGATAAATGATGTGATGGATAATAATTACAAAGGGAATTTCAATACTTAAGAGCAGAGTAAGAGTCATACTTGGTCTCTCTAGTAGGTTACAACTTAGATGACCAAACACAAGTGGATTCGAAACCAGCCGGTCAACCTGAACAAGCTGTATATATACTGTAAAGTCCGAAATATTGGCGAGACTAAATTTAGCGAATCGATCCATTTTTCCATAATAGAGAATCGTAATATTTGCGTGTGAACCATCTAGAAAAACGCCATCTGCCGACAGATATTCAAACTAATTTTTGGAATATTCAGATCCGCAAATTTACCTTTTAAATGGACAAACCAAACATCTGCCCCGTTCTCAAAGGTACGGGCTAGAACATAATGCACACACTGGACACATTTATTACATTCTAAATGAGGGATAGAAGAGTCTTGCTGGGCTAAATTGTAATTGATATAGACGAGTGCCTGGAGTGGTTGTTGACTACACTCGTCAATCCCCAAGATAAGGGGCGACACTGACTAGTGTTAACTCAATCCCTCCCATACATTTATAAGTATTGTAATACTTACCATGATGGTCCTGGTATGAGGTAGGTATAAAAGAGCTGTTAGCTTTCATTGTTATACGGCTAGCTTCGCCGTCCATCAGCTGTTCATTTCGTAAGGAAAAAGCATAATAGCGCCACCAAACGATGGAGATACCGACCTCTTGTCAGGTGAATTCAACACTCGGCTTACTCAGTGTCAGTATCAATTTCAATTTAGGTAATCACCTGATTATAATGTGATTAGATACAAGTATATATGCTGCCGGCGCCATGTAATCTGTCCTCCTGGGGGTAACCTAAAAGTGTCGATGAGATAGATGTCTTTAATTTACCGATCTCAAATGATGAAGATCGGTAAATGAAGATTTGGCAAATTTAAATAATGGCCATATCTGCAAATTTCCGACACGGCAGAATTTCCAGATCTATAGTTAATTTATCTATCTATCTATCTGTCTATCTATATGATTTTGTAATTGTGAAATTACAGTTAATAAACATACTACTACTACTATATATATATAGACGGGGACATAACAGTACATAAAAAAATCGTTGAAGAATGAAACAAATATGAACGGATCGTAATATTAGCGAATCTGACCCACTCGCTAAAGTCGCCAATAATAGTTCCACGTTAATATTTCAAACTTTACAGTATATACATATATATATATATATATATATATATATATATATATATATATATATATATATATATATATATATATATATATATATATATTATATATAATTATATATATATATATATATATATATATATATATATATATATATATATATATATGTGTATATATATATATATACATATATTCTCCGTATACGCATTGCAATTATTTTTCTCTCATATAAATATTGAATTGTAGGATATATTTTGAAGGCCATCACACACAACTGTCATTTTAATCCTTTGATATTCATAAAAGAGTGCATTTTTAGTACTAAGAACTCAATCATAAGCTGAAAAGGGCGTAACCCTTTTCTTTTATAATATATTCACTAAACTTTTGTGTTTCATTCCTTTTGTTTTTTGTTAGATGTTTACAATCTCTTCTATACAATTGTTTGACCAGTGTTATCTCTGTGAACTTTTGGAAGTGCTTTCATCATGCACAAGGTGTCTTCCCGCAAAATGGCACATGTATTGACATTATAAGATACCTAAAGTATAGGTTTGGCAGTATCTAATTTGCTTAGCAGTTTGTTTGGAATATTGAGTCTAATAGCTCAGTGTGATTTAATGGATCGTAATAGTGGATAATTTGAGTGTAACTGTGTTATTCATTTGTAAAAATAGTTATCATAAGGATCCTTACAACCTTACATCCTGATTAGTATTCACAATATACGTTACTGATGAAAACATGAAGATGTTGTAGATATAACCCATACTCATATAAGATTATTACCATTGATGACCTTCCAACACCTAACTAGGACTTAAAGGCGAACAAATCGTATTCTCTGCTGATGATTTAGTTTGCTAAGTGTAAGCTTTATTTACTGGAAAGCTCCTTAGGTGACAGCCATAATGGAAATATACTGCTGTTAACGTGTCTAAAGAATATTTTAAAAATCAAATATATATCCAGAAATAAGTATTGGATACCATACACATACAACCATGCTACACATAATTATTTATTGTAATTCAATAGCTAATGTTTATGGATGAATCGTTTGGAATGTAAATTGTAAGGTTGTCAAGTTGTCAGGTAGGGATATAATATATGTCAGACTGTTTCAAGATCACCCTAGCACAAACCAGTGAACAATATTTAGATATGTAGATTTCTGGTATTAACATCAAGGGTTAGATGATTAGGATTGTAATGTTTATGGTTGGTGATAGAAAACACTCTCTGATGAGGAGTTAACATATGCTAAGTCTGTTTTCAGATCACTATTGGCAGTAGTGGCCACGTTTGCACATACATTTTTATGATACTGAAATATGAAATTATCAGTGACATATTTAAGAAATAATCATTGGATATTATACAAAAATACACAAACTGTTAGCTCTTGTATTACAATTGCCAATGTCTAGGGCTAGATGGTTTGGATTGTAATTTGCAAGTTTGGTCATGAGAAACTCTTTCAGATAGCCATTAAAATGAAAATGTGTTGAGTCTGTTTGCAGGTCAGTCCAGCATATAGCAGTGGACACAACTGAATATCTAAGTATGCAACTTCTGATAGTGAAATATAAAGTTTTCAGTGACCTATCTACAAATATGATGATTGGGTGATATACAAATATATACACTTTATACAAATTGTTAGTTTATGAATGACAATGGACAGTATCTATGGATAGATGGCTTGGATTGTAATTTGAAGGATTTGAGATGGGAGACCCTCTCAGGTGACAGTTAAAGTTAGAGCATATACAGATGTTCACATCCTACTCAATGGGACAGTGGTGTAATTCATAACATGGATAATATAGCATAAAATAATGTATGTGTGTTAAAAAAGGTGAAACAATGCAAATTATGCACAGATAGTTTCTAACCTTTTACCCATAAAGGTAATTTAAGCTACAAATAAGGTAGTGGAATTCAGTTAGTAACAAGCAATAATGGAAAAAAGTGATGCTGTAGCAATGAGATTCGAACCTACAAGCCAAGAAACCAAGACAGAAATAGAATTAGTACAAGTGCTCTACCATTGTGCCCACCAGGTTCGAAGTGCCAGCTGCCAAACGCTTTAGAATGGTGAAATGTAATTAGCCAATTTACAACTGGGGTCACCTGCCACTGTTGCTTGTGCAACCGTTGTGAGTGACCCCAGTTGAAAGATAGCAGATTGGGTGTATACTATGTTAAGGTGATAATTTAGTACAGCAAGATCATCACCACTAGGTGGTGTCTTTGGCTGGCCCCTAAGCATGGATATCAAAACAAAAGATTGCACATGAGGAGTGGTCACCCGCCACAAATCTGGACCTAGCAACTTCCTATTGTGGTACGACCACGAGCTCAAAGGGCGGGTCCCTTTGAGCCCTCCGCGTTAAATTTGTCCCAAACAACATGAGTGTCTGCTTCGACCATGCAGATTCCTTCAAGATAGACCATTTTGACCAATATTTTCATCTCAATTTTTGGCTGAAAGTGAATAACGATACGGTCTTCGAAGCCATTGTTTTAGAATATGACAGATATGAATCCCCTCTAGGTGCAAGGTCATTTCATAAGTACGTCGTATTATGACAGGGCCTGAAAATCAGCATTAACTACATAAACCACGTGCTGTTAGTAATCTTGAGGCATATGGGAACATAAAAAAATGTTTTTAACATACTCATCGTGCAGATTCCCGGTTTAGGTCGGACCTTGCACCTCACCAACGCCATGAATGATCAAATGGAAGAGTTCGGTTTTCAAGTAAAGGGTGAGTCTTGACATTTTGCCAAAAAACGAAACACAGACAGATATTTGCGTAAAGGGTGCCATATAAACTCAAAATAGCAAATTATTGATAAGTTTATCATTATTCTGTAACTATGAGATGTAACCTATACAATGGCATAAGTGCCGTTGCCTACATTTACTGTATATCTGGTTAATTTGGCATGTACTTAAGTTGGCGTTTTTTCAAAAAAATAATTTCCCTGTATTTATTTGTGCGTCTGCAACAGTAACTCAGTTTTCAGATATTTAAGTTTTAAAAAAGACCCGGGTATCGGGTAGGATTCTACTTTAACCATTAAAAATGACCATCTTTGAATAAACATATATCTAGTTTAGTGACCCCCGGGTCACTGAGCACTGGCGGACACTGACCACTGTTACACCGGTTCCCAGTGGTATATTCAACTTTCCCAGTCTTCCATCGTAGGTAAGTGACCTACCTATAAACACGATCAATAATCCTGTGACTGTGTTTATTCTGTCTGGCAACCATAACAGCCCAGACAGGTAATGTACACATGCTGACCATACAACGTGTGTATACTGCGGGCTTATTCATGCCCCATCCAAAAGAATTCTTTACCCATTCATGCCCATTGAAACCGAAAAAGGCTTGACCATTGTGTCGTCTGCTTGGTGCATAGATTGAAATATAGGCCAAATGTGATTCAATACGTAGGCAGAACTTTATTCACTATAGTTGCCTTCTTGTATCAGTATCATAGCATGCAGACTACAGTAAGGGTACTGAAGGTATACATGGGTTAAATAACGTCATTCAGTTGCTACATGGGGTACATTGGTCTTAAAATTTAATGCTGTGTGTTGATTTTAAAGACGTGACTAAATTCACACACAAAAATATGTACATGTAAGTAAAGATTTGCAGTTTTGACCCATTAGTCTAGCGGCCAAAAGTCCAAAATAGGAGTTTAAATTACCGCCACCGAATAGCTCGTTTTTCCTAGCTTTCAAAGGAAATGGACTATCTTTGATTTGTGAAAGTGCCGTGCCACCATCTGGAGAAATGGTCTGGTTTCCCACAGAAGAGGTCAAACTGGCCAGCCCAGGATTAGCCTGGTGACCAATTTTAGTGCAAATAAACTGGAGAAAAGTTGGGTTGGGGTAGAAGATGAAAGTTTAAAAAAGGGCTAGAGGGAGTTGCAGCCATGGGTCAATTAACATACAATCACACTAGTCACAGCTCGCAGCAGACGCACACTTGTGTTGCTCAGCGCCACTAACACGCCTGCAGTGTAATCATGCATTGCTGCACTTTGGTTAGTAACGGTTGGTCCCTTGCCATTGTAGTGTGCCTATTGGTTGCAAGCTGCGTATAGCAGTTGATCCCCTCCTGTGACTTGTAACCCAGCTCACGCTGTCAGATCTGCTGGTGGCGGGTCCCCCATTTATTACAATAATAACAATAATAATAATAATGATAATAATAATGATAATAATAATAATAATAATAATAATAATAATAATAATAATAATAACAATAATAATAATAATGACAATAATGATAATAATAACAATAATAATAATAGTAATTATAATGAAAATAATGATGATGATGATAATAATAATGATAATAATAATGAAAAATAAAATGAAAATAAAAATAATAATGATAATCATAATAATGATAATGATAATAATAATTATAATATATAAATGTTAATAATAATAATAATGATAATAATAATAATAATAATAATAATAATAATAATAAGGATAATAATGAAATACTTAGAAAACATAAAGAAAATGACAGGCCATCGTGTTAGTTTTCGAACCACAGATGGTCAAAGTTTGTGAAATAAGACTTTTTGGGGGCAAATTTTCATGAAAATGTTAGAAAAGAGTTACTCAATTATTACCATATATGGCCATCCTTATATAAGATATTGTTGAGCAGGGGAACCCATTTTATAAACATGGACTATCACACATTATTTCTGAAAACGAGTCAAAACATCAAATTCAATGCATATGAAAATCACTTTGGCCAAATACCAAATACTCTTAGGATACCATTTATAATTGGCGCCTATAATCATGATTGGTACATACGCATTAAAAATAAATTTCTTTTCAATATTCCAGTGGTGTCAGGTAAATTGGAATAAATTATTTTAGTTTGTCCAATACCCAATAGGTGTCGCCAGTATAGAATATCGTAAGACCTTAAGCGGCGTAACGGGACGAGCCTAAACTAGAGAGTGATCGGCGGCAGGTACCGCAGCACTCGGTTCAAGATGGGGTCCGTAACGTCAGCGTTTATGGTACTGCTCGTTTCTGTAGCTATTAAAGTCATATCAAGCTACTTCAAGTCGCCCTTGAAGCCTCCAATGGATGGTTACACAGCCCCAGAGTTCCGTAGAGTTGCCGACGTTTTCAGGTAAAACTTTGCAATTTGTATTTATATATATATATATATATATATATATATATATATATATATATATATATATATATATATATATATATGTATGTATGTATGTATGTATGTATGTATGTATGTATGTATGTATGTATGTATGTATGTATGTATGTATGTATGTATGTATGTATGTATGTATGTATGTATGTATGTATGTATGTATGTATGTATGTATGTATGTATGTATGTATGTATGTATGTACGTACGTACGTACGTACGTACGTACGTACGTACATACATATATATATATATATATATATATATATATATATATATATATATATATATATATATATATATATATATATATATATATATATATATATATATATATTTATATATATATATATATATATATATATATATATATATATATATATATATATATATATATATATATATATATATATATATATATAAATATATATATATATATATATATATATATATATATATATATATATATATATATATATATATATATATATATATATATATATATATATATTTATATATATATATATATATATATATATATATATATATATATATATAGAGAGAGAGAGAGAGAGAGAGAGAGAGAGAGAGAGAGAGAGAGAGAGAGAGAGAGAGAGAGAGAGAGAGAGAGAGAGAGGGAGCCCAACTGCATCTTCAAAAGCTACCTAAAGGTGTTCTATATAGAAAACATTGGGCTCCCTGCAGAAATTTGAGGGAGCCGCAGGAGAATTCAAATCTATATATATACACGCACACACAACACGCATTATGCACCATGCCTTTGAAATGAGCTCCCCAGCAACGTCAAGGCTGTTGACGGTGTGCAAAACTTAAAGACACAGCTGAAAACATTTCGGTTTCAAAAGGAGTGTATTTGACTATATGGGCCATAAACATCTGTGCACTGACTATTCTTTACAAAGCGCTTTTAAACATTATAGGTGGAAAGGGCGCTATATCAAACATCAATTATTATTATATGTTATATATAACTATATTGACATAGTTTTCAACAACCTAGATCATATTGCAACGAGACGGAGACCTCTTTTTTAAGAGAGAAAATTCCCTTTTTAACTATTAATAGTCTTAAGAGACTTTTCAGTTGCAAAGGCACCATATTCAGCTCCTAACAACAGCTCACATAGCTGTATAGATAAAAGGGCAAACCCTTTAGAGGAATACAGCTGAGACTCAAATCACCCGACCCTGAAGAAATTCCCTTTTGTTCGCTGAACCCAACGCAGACTCGAATTCGATACGAGGATCATGCGTCATTGCAACTGCAATTAGGCCAGGGTGGATTGCACTAGAATGTAGAGGCCAAGGCCAATGGTATAAAGCATAAGGGTATAAAGCTTTGCGTAGTGATGTGATGTGCTTGTGATTAGAAAGTCCTTTGTTCTCCCTGTATATTCCTCACCACGAGCACCTCGCAAGCACTACGTAAAGAGTTATACTTAACCCACTGTTGTCTGTAAAGCATCCAAAAACGCATGGCTATTGTGATGTTACTTTTAACGAATCCCCTTTTCAGAAAAAAATTGAAGGACGAAATGTTAATTAGAAACAAACAGAATAAACCTTCATCAAATATTTCACCAGTTTTTGATTAATTCTAATGTTATTTTTAAAAGTAATCCAGATCCAGACAACACTTGTTCAGGAAACTCCCGGCATAAAAGGGTTAAATTAATAGGGTATCGGCCGGGGACCCATCATATGGGTTTTAATTAACCCCCCCCCCCCCCCCCACCATGAATTTTATACCTCAGGTGGGTCTTTCTGGGGCTTGCCAAAATGACGTGCCCCCACATGGTCAGTTTTGCGCTAGGCCTGGTCAAACTATAAGGCCCCAGGTAATCTAGGACAACGCATATCTGAAGGGTCACCAGAAGTAAGATAACCCCTAAACTCGCAAGGCAAACACTACTTGCCTACTGTATGCACAGCGTCTACATTCACAAGACTGCCTTTATAAGTATCCGCAAATTTCTGATGATTCATCATTACAAGACTATGATGGTGTAGGTGTGAACGGCAGAAAAAATGATAATTTCTTTTTTCCGCTGTTTTTCTGGAAAACGACAAAAAAATCTAGTTTTTCCAAAAAAGCAGAATGGAAAAAAAGATTTTTCGCCGTTTTCATGTTTTCCAAAAACAGCAGAAATATGTTTTTCTGTCCTTTCCAGAAAAACTGCTGAAAAAATTCATTTTTTTCTGCCGTTCACACCTACACCATCGTACAAGACATATTGATCATGTTCACAAAACCATCGCCTGTACGGCCCTATCTACTTATATCATTTCACTCTTTTCATTATAGGCCTTGTATGAATTTTGGAATTTCATTTTTCGTCACATTTTCTGCCATAATACGACTAATTGAAGCCCAGCCAGTTTTAAATGGTGGCTGAAGCCGGAATGCCCGGCGAAAAAAAACCAAGTCACTAGCAACTTTCTCACATGCCCCGCATGGGATTCGAACATGGACAGTAATGAGAGACAGCTAGCAGTCAGTGGCAACGATTTAGACCGCACAGCCATCAGGGCAGGCCCCACGGAAGAGATCGTTCAATAACAAAGACCCAATAAGAATGGCTTTCAAAGCATTAGCCTTGATCCAATAATCCACGGAAATCTCATTGACGACTGCACCTGACCTACTTTTGCAGATAACTTTGCAAATAACTTTCTCCTTCAAATATTTTCTGAATGGTTCCGTGAGCACAAAATATTGCCAAAAC
>OZ012696.1:5266168-5295544 GCA_963942565.1 Maea johnstoni | reverse complement strand
TATCTGGATCTCGATTCAGAATCTGTTTAGATCTGCATCTCAATTATTTTTTGTATTTTGAGCTGGGCATGTTTGTCATTAATACATGTTATCGCTTTAAGTACATATATATAGTTCAAAATATGATGAAATAGAGGTACCCTCTTATTGGAATATTCTGCCTAAATGTCTTCATTTATAAATCCCCCAAAATGAAGACAATATAGAGATCTAAGTAGGTGATAGCTGGCTTTGCAAATCAAATATGCTTCTTGTAGGTTGAAATTAATAGACATTTTGGATCTTACAGCATGTTTCAGACATTTTAGTAAAATAAGCTAAAAATAAATGTTTTGTTTTACATTTCTAAATTATGAAATGAAATAGCAACAGAACTTAAGGACATTCATGCTTATTAATTTCTGTCACAAAAGGGTCCATTTATTAGTATGCCCTTACTTAAAATCGCTTAAAAAGGAGGGTCCTAATGCTGATTATGAGTAAAGTGGCGCCACCTACAGGGTGTTTTGGTGCAATTTGGTTACAACATGTTGCATTTCAGCCTACCAAGGACCTGTATGTACAACTTTATAAAGTTAGCAAAGACATGAACCAATTATTGATGGATGTCATCTCGCTACGATGGACCAAATGTGAAGGAGCAAATAAAAATATTTTCATTTTCATGACGGTTTACTCTAGAGGGAGGGTAAACGACACTTAATTTATCCTCCCTTTACAGGAAGAAGGTAAGTATATTTCAAGCAACGACTAGTTGCTTGGCTCATTTGACTGGCAAAGACAACCAATTAATTTGCAAGAGTCACAACAAAGACCATGTGTATGTCCTCCAGTATATCATAGAATATCATTAGTACAAAAGGAAGACCCTATCAATAATGGAATCATGTATTTATCTATCAATATCTAACATATATTAACCTGTCTGTCTGTCAGTCTGTATTTCTATCTACCTACCTATTTCTATCTATCTATCTATCTATCTATGTATCTATCTATCTATCTATCTGTGTGAGCATGCGCACATACACACAAATTGCTTGAAACATATTTTGTAGAGGGAGGATAAATAAAGTTTTATTTTCTCTCCCCAAAAAGCGGTAGTGAAAATAAAAGGTTTTTCATTTGCTCCTTCACATTTTGGTCCATGTTTTTTTTTCTTTCACATGGTCAGGAAAAAATAAATTTTATTTTTCTCTCCTCCAAAAGACGGTTGTGAAAAAAAATGATTTGCTCTTTTACACTTGGTTCATCATAACTTGGTAGATCAGTGAAAAGTTAATAAAAGAGGTACCAGATGGATTTTGAAAGAATAAATGCAGAAAGCAATAGCTTATTTTTCTGTCACTTAAATATTGTAGGAAAAAAATCTATCATTAACAAAGTACTCAAGGTCACTTTATTTAGTCCCAGGATTTAAAAAAATTAAAAAGGTCTTATTGGAGCTGGGGGTAGAAAATGTGACAGAATTCAAAACAAAAATGCAGTTTATAAAAAAAGACATACTTTAGACAAAATTGAATATATTGTCATTCCCCATATTTAGTATTGTGCAGTTCAAGGGTGTGATTATAGGTGATTCTGTTGCCTTGTTCCTTATTATTTCAAAGGAATGTCGCCTTAAAATGGAGAAATAAAATATTTCAAAGCCACATAAAGCCCTTTGGTTTGACCCAACTTGCTATAATTTATTGTGAAGTTACCATAAGGATGGCAAAATTCTTAACTGCAGTGCTGGTTAAAAGAGAAGTCACGGTCGTTAGTTCATCTGTTCACCACCAGGGGCCATATTTGGGATGTCATAACTTGTGGAGATGAACTATATGGCCAAGAGTAGGCTACAGGTACAATGTGGGTGTGAGCATTGGTATCTATATTATGCAATAACCGCCTCACTGCCCTTTGCCAAACCAGTCGTGGAGTAGCGTAGAGTAGTTGGTCTAAGTATCAACCCATTTTCCTGTAACTTTGATCAGTGAGCGAAAATACCTGCTGCCGTCTATTCCACGCTAAATCTAACTTCCTTCATAATATCTGGCCCTGATGGAATGCCTTAGCCACATGCCAATGGTCCCCTTGAGAGACAATGATACTCTTTCATGTGTAGGGGACATGAATGGCCCAGTTGGTCTGCTTACCTGTGAAGCTCTACAAATCAGCACAATGCCTAGTATCTGACCTTGCTTGGGCCATGGTAGGGATGAGCATACTTCAGTATCCCAGGCCTGTCCCTCTCAAACCTTCCCCCTGTATTATTCTCTCTCTCTCTCTCTCTCTCTCTCTCTCTCTCTCTCTCTCTCTCTCTCTCTCTCTCTCTCTCCATGTCCGATGTTCAATATAACTTAAATCCGCCAATTAAATACTGATGCCGGGTTGTACTTGTCTGAATAACATGGCAAGGTGTTTTCCCATTCTCCTTAGGTTACCCCTTTCATGTGCGTCATAAGTGAACTTGCACGTGCAGAAATAATTCAACCTGCATTCTTCTATATCTAGCCGAATGCCATTGAGGAATGCAGTGTGAGTAATTTCGATGTGCTATAATGCTAATTTGGCAACACTACAAATTGAGTACAGGTGACAAAATATCCATAACCACTACTTAACAATTTTAATACAAAATATCTCTTAGTGGCATTTTGAAAAAACGAAACCTGTATAGGAGTCAAATGCATATAGTTTACCATATGGTAAACGAAAAAAAGATATTGTAAATACGTTACGTACCAAAGCTTGTATGCGGGTGCGTATGCGTTGGTTATTTCCCTTGATTTCCAGGTAAGTTTAGCTTTCCGGTAAAGTGGGAAATACTGAGTCGTATTGTCAAAAGTCCAACTCAGATCAAGAAATTTCCCCCTCGCTTCTGCTTGGTAGAGAAAAGCCAGAAGTACGGCCAGCAACACATTTACGACACCGCTCCCCGCCATCTTTGCTGTTAGACTGAATGGGGTGGGGCTGTGATAAACCATGCAAAACTACGGAGTCCCTAAAAAGCCAACTGACCTTGTGTATGATAAATGCATTGAATCGTATTGCCCCCGCCTCTATTCGAATTACACCCAAGCTACCCTACTTATTCGTGCATAGCTATGAAACACTGTACTGTATAACTGGTTAATTTGGCGTGGTTTTTAATTTGGCGTCTTTTGACGAATGCCCATCAACGCCAAATTAAAGATCGCATAAAAATATGTCTACATAAAGATGGCGTCGTTCTGACTGCTCCAGACGCCAAAATAAATCCAGGGAAAATACATTTTTGAAAAAAAACGCCAACTTAAGTACACGCCAAATTAACCAGTTATACAGTATTTACTTGACATATTGGAGAATGAATGAAAGTATATTTAAAAAGCTATCCTCTGTTTATTTGATTCCGGGGCAAACATATCTTTCTCGTTAGATTATTTTCTCTTTTTTCGATACACTTCAGTAATTGTCCTTATTTTGTTTTTGTTGCTTCTTATTACTTAATATCCATTATTTTCTCTTCCCCCTAATATCACCTTGGGGTCTTATTCTTTTCGTTGTCTTCGTTTATCGCTATTCCATGACTTAAGACGTATTGTAAGTTGAGACCTTCCACATTTCAAGTTATGTGTGCAGTGCATGTTTTCTGTTGCGACTTGAATCCACTTTACTTAAACTAATTTAATAAAAACTGTACTTTCGTATTACTTTAACGGGTTCTAGGACAATATTCCCCCGGACAATATACCCCCAGGAGAAAACCCCCCCGGACTAAAATCCCCCGTTCCAATATCCCCCGGACAACATACCCCCGGATGATTCCTATAGTAAAACATGTGTTAGTAAAAGTTTTTTTTTTAAATTCCAGTGTTTTAAATTATCCTAAAACATGTTAGGGTAAATTTTTTTTTTCAAAAATTCAATTGTTTTAGATTATGTTTTAGGATAATTTAAAACACCGGATTTTTTACTAAAACATGTTTTAGGATAATTTAAAACACTGGAATCTTATTTAATTTAAAAAATATATATATATATTTACGCATTTTTTAGGATAATTTAAAACACTTGATTTTTAAAAAAAAATACTAATACATGTTTTAGGATAATTTAATACAGTGCAATTTAATTTTTTTTTACTAACACATGTTTTACTAGAGATATCATCCGGGGGGATATTGGAAGGGGGGATATTGGAACGGGGGGGATTTTGTCCTGGGGGGATATTGTCCAGGGGATATTGTCCGGGGGATATTGTCCGGGGGGATATTGTCCTGATACCCTTTAACGTTATGTTATGTTATTTATGTTAACTGTATATGTGTATGTTTTGCATCGCTGAGGTGCAATCAACAAACTATACTATACTTCGAGATAGCGTTTCGAGGGAACTAGATAACAAGTGTAAGAGATATTGTCTCTTTAGAGTCTCCGTAGTTTACAACGGGTCGCTAGAGACTAAAATGCCCGTCCCCATTGAGAGTCATACGAGTACATACCTGACCTGGCTAATACTACTCAGTACAGAGGGAAACCTGCCATAGGGTTTTTATTGACATTTGTTGGCTTTATATGAGTGCAGCTTTGCGTACATGTGTCGGGTTACTCGTCTATTCAAGTACGAGAACACAGGGTGAACGTGGACAGATTTAATGCATGAAGGGTATCCGTGTGCTCTGGACGGGAGAGTATGGGACGTCACTGACCCGAAGCAGGCAGCATGATACCTAGCGTATGTACATCTATTGACACAGTTCTCGCCATAAAGCGAATTGTATGGGGACACATAAAGAGACAATAGGGCTACTGGGCATCGAGTGATCTGGGAGGGACGGGAGCTTTTAAGGTGCTTATGGCTGTCCTCAACTGGCCCTTTAGTTTTGATATCGGGACAATAAATATACACATGGATCACTGACCACGAATCTCGACCAAGCGACTTTCGATGGACAAGTGGTCTGGAAAACAAAAGCATTCTCTTGGGTCTTCCTTGTAAAATGGTCCCAAACGACCAGGGTGCCTGTTTTTTGGGCCCTCCGCGTTAAATTTGTCCCAAACAACATGAGTGTCTGCTTTGACCATGCAGATTCATTCGAGCTAGATCATTTTGACCAATATTATCGCCTCATTTTTTGGATGAAACTGAATAACGATACAGTTTTTGAAGCCAAATATAAACCCCCTCTAGGTCATGTCACAGGTACTTTGAATTATGAGAGGACCTGAAAATAATTAACCACGTTCTGTTTGTAATTTTGAGGCTTATGGGAACATTCAAAAATGTTTTTGAAATACTTATCGTGCAGGTCCCATTTGGAGGTAGGAGCTTGTACCTTAGCAGAGATATGAACGATAAAATGGAAGAATCGAATTTTCATAGGGTGAGTCTTGACATTTGTCAAAAGAAAACACAGTCAGAAATGTTATTTAAGGGTGCCACATCTCATCAAAATAGCTACTCATTGATAAGTTTATCATTATCCAGTATCTAAGAGATGTAATATACTAGTATGCAATAGCATAGGTGCCATTGTCTTCTCTTAACTCAGTTTTTTAGATATTCAATTTTAAAAATGTCCCGGGTAGTGAGCAGGGTTTAAGGTCTTACGATACCCTATACCTGTGACACCTATTGGGGATAAGACAACCTAAAAATATATATTACAATTTACCTGACATCACTGGGAAAATTTGGAAAGAAATTGATTTTTATTGAATATGTACCAATTCTGATTATACATGCCTATTACAAATAGTATCCTACGAGTCTTTTGGCTACAGTGATTTCCATATTAATTGAATATGATGTTTTGACACGTTTTCAGGAATAAATTATGATAATTCATGTGTATAAAATGGAGTTCCCTTGCTGAACAATATCTTATATAAGGATGGGCATATACGGTAACAATTGAGTAACTCTTTTCTAACATTTTCATGAAAATTTGCCCCCAAAAAGTCCTATTTCACAAATTTTGACCATCTGTGGTTCAAAAATATTAAGAGCATTATGTAGATAGTGTAGACAAAAATTGGTGAAAATTAAACTAGGCAATTCTGACTTATGTCAATTTTGGGTTAAAAACTTGTTTCCCGAATTCCTTGGTTTTGCCCAATAATTCCTATATAACAGCAGAAAAATAATTTCAACAAGGCAGAACAGTATTTCAGGCAGTGTCAGCATCCCTGAAGGGAAAAGTCTATCAAATGATGGCACCAATTTTCGAGAAAGTGATGTTTGTGACGTAAATTACTTTAATGTTTCAAAAATCTGTAAAGTCAATGACTCCATGATTTTAACTTGTTTTGAAGATCATTGTGCTATGTTCCTTCCTTTTGCAAAATTTGAGGAAAATTAAACTGAGATTTCTAAGTGTCGTAAGACCTTAACCTTAATAGGTCCTTCCTTTGGAGCTAAACCCGTGTGACAAATGCGGTCACACATTTCTACTACTACTATTACTACTACTACTACTACTACTACTACTAGGTCCACTACTCCTCCTACTACTACTACTTCTACTACTACCACTACCACTACTACTACTACTACTACTACTACTACTACTACTAGGTCTACTACTACTACTACTACTGCTAGGTCTACTACTACTTCTACTACTACTACTACTACTACTACTACTACTACTACTACTACTACTACTGCAGAGATCCGCCTGAGTCAAAAGTATCCGCAGTGGCCTAATAATTCTGTGCTCAAACAACAGGTAGTTCTGGTCCCAGGCTGCAGTTTTTTTCCCGATGGGCTTGAGCTTAACACAACAAGAACATAAACCTAAACCAGGCAAAAAACAAAGGTGTTTGGAATGACGTGTAGACGGCTGTTTACACTTTGAAAAGGCTGTCCTCGTCTATGTTATCATGAGATCGAAATGGGTCATGGATGGAGGGATGGAGGCTAGAAATTACTCGAATGTAATAAAGCCTGCACAAATCAAGCACCTATTGCGCAATATGTCTGAGCTCTGTAAACAAGCCCTGCTCACCATCTTTTAAACGTGTTTACTGTCATTCACCAGGCCGGCATAGGTGTGAGTAGTACTGTTTTTTTTTAATTCGAAATGCACATCCTGTGACTATCTAGACGAGATATATGAGTTCACAAGGATGTGACTTATTCATAAGCCATCAAAAATCCCCTTTCCTTGAGGTTAGAGTTTCCAACCCCTGCTTAATACCTTCATGTGCAATGCCTGAATCTCCCCTGAAAAAGGAAATTATACAAAAGCCTCTTTTTCCCAAATTCACTCTTTAAAAGTTAAAAGCATTGCCTTTAAATTTGGTATTTTAAGAACTAAGAGTATTACAAATGGTATGGTATTATATCCTTTGACTTTGGAATGTGTTCTCTAGTTACACAATCTAGAATTTAAAAAGTACTTGGGCTAAACGGTTAAGATAAGCTGATCGTTATCAAGATGAGCAAACCCTGTGAGAAGGCTGCTGGCAGTAAAATTGCCTTTGGATGATATACTAGTAGCTACATTGTATGTGAAATGTCACCGATTCCTCAGTGCTTGGACAACGATGCGAACCCAATTATCTTCAATCGTCGGTTGCTGTGGTGATATCCCTTCAGTTTACTAAATTGTACATGTTATATCTCTCTAACAAAGGCATACTTTGGGTATTCAAAATGGGGAAATGTACACATACAACGGAACAAAACTCTGATTTCATGAATTTATACTTGACTTGATAAGTACACCTGCGTTATCCTTGAAATTCCTTTTAAAAGCAAAACTTTATCAGATCCACATCTTTCGGCATTCCTCTCATGCACAAGTTAGAATGTGGTGAGAGAAACGCACAGTTAAGAACTGCGCTAGACTTGGTCTGTATTTGTATCTGTGTCTGAATAGATACTGGCAGAAATCCCAATGGGTTGTAATTGCCAGCGCATGCATGAGTATGAGCAAAATTTAAACCACTTCAAGCCCTCCCTGAAAGAGTTAATGGAGGGAGAAGCCACAACACTGTCACTTAGGGCGTTCCAGTCTCTGATTGTCCTGGGAAAGTAGCACTGAGCATACGCATCACATCGTGCTGCAACAGTATGGAACTTAAGCGTGTCAGTGTTTCTTGTTCTTCTGGATGATGATTAATATAGTGGCTGGCCTTAACGGCCACCAGACCGTTCACTATTTTATAAAACATTATGAGTCTTGCTGAGGTTCTACGGCTCACTTATGAGTCCCACTTCAAATCCTTGAGTATTGATGTCAAGAAGCTCTCAGTGTAATTGTAATTGTAAGACACAAATCTGGCCGCGCTACGTTGCACTCTGTCCAAAGAATTGATGTCTTTTTTAAGGTGGGGGTCCCAGATGGTGGAGGCATATTCTAGATGTGGACGCACTGAGGTTGTATAGGCAGTCTCTTTTAATATGCGAGATCATGGCCTGAGATTACGTCTTACTACACCTAAGATCTTGTTGGCTTTTTTGGTGGCTGTGCCAATATGGTGGCTCCACTTTATGTCATCAGAAGATGTTGTTCCGTTTTTTGGATAGGCCCATGATGTAGCACTTTTAGGCGTTAAACCTCATTTGCCAGTCGTTTTGCCATAGTGTTAAAGCATCAAGGTCTGTCTGTAGAGTCCTGGCATCGTTCTCACTGTTGTTGGGATTATACAGAAGGCAGTCTTCCTCAAACAGGCGCACATCAGACTTTACACATTCCGGGAGGTCGTTTATATAAGCTAAAAATACTGATTCCCATGGGGATGCATGGCCATCAATGTCAACTCGCTGGTGTTGCTCACATAGGAAGTTACTCACCCATCTAAGAGTGTTTCCACGGATACGGTGGGGGAGAGCTTAGAGATCAGACGGGCGTGTGGCACAGTGTCAAAAGCTTTAGAAAAATCAAGGATGATTATGTCTGTTTGCTTTCTTTAACACAGACTATCCTTAATAGCCATAATGGATATAATCAAACCTTGGAACAAATAATACATGTATGTGATGTCTTTTCTTTCCAGATGCTACGCAGAAAATTGGGGAAAGCGAGTTTAAATGAAAAACAACAATTAAACACCAAAATATTGATACACATAAGCAAGCTCTTTGATATCTCTTTCAATGGGTAAAAGTCCTTAATAAAAGTGAGTGGTATTTGTCAAACAGTTCGGACGATGGAATAAAGGAAGATAATGTACACAAATGTCAAGACTCTTTTCTCTTCAAGTTTCTAATTCCTAGAAATGAAAATCATGTTCTTGGAAGTGAATTGGTGCCGAATTACTGTAAGCTTGTAAATATCTTTTAAAATCTCTTATGCACTCACGAGAAATGTACTGAAGCATCTTAGACTACTCAGCTATTGGGGTAAGTCCTGAAACAGTTGGGATAAGGTCTCTGTACAACACAGACACAGCAATATTATTAGATTAAATTTTATTTGTAAATGTAAGGTCATATGGATGCATAACCGTTAAAATACCTTGCGCTTTCTGAGATTAACACTCTGGTATATAATTATCTAGGTCATCATCTGGATGTACAATACTCTGGAATACTTACGAAAGATATATGAACTCTTCATGAAATATTTGGAATGGCGGTAGGTTATTCTAACCTTAAAAGTATATCCAGTTAAAACTCTGTAGATTTGTTGTTTTTCCAAACGATTTTATGGTGGATGGTAAGTTGTCTTTGGGTACACAAATTGTATCATATATGAGAAAACAATATTTCAAGGTGAACCTGTTAGAAAAGGATATAAACATTGATCTCATTCTGTTAGTAGTAAAGACTAAAGACATTATATATTGCTTATATATATGAGAAAAATATTTCAAGGTGAATCTGTTCGAAAAGGATATAAACATTGAACTCTTTCTGTTAGTAGTAAAGACATTATATACTAGTATTGCTTGACAAGGCAACAGCTGATTGCAAAAGGAATTATGTTACGGAACTTCTCTTTTGGGATTAAAACACATATACAGAATAGGGAAAGTGCTACAAAACATCTCGTCTTACTACTGACATTAAAAACCTCAATAGATGAACATATTACAGATGGTGACAACACATCAAGTCCAGTAGAGATATCTTATTCCTGTATTAGTCCACCAGTCGCCCCCTAGGGACTAGTAGAGTGGTTATCCATTCATGTCTGGTTAGATGTCATCGAGATGATAAGGCAGACATTTTCATAGCACACTTAGCTGCGAACTAAATGTTTCTATATTTGTGACGTTATGGGCTTGAGGTCGTAGCTATGCATGCCAAGCACCCAAAGTCAATCAGGCGTATGGTTGTGCAAAATACCAAGTCTGCATGCAAATTTCGGAAATGAAACATCTTAAGTGCACAGGTGTTCCACTAATTATATTGATTTCGAGGATGGGTGTCATTTAGTCACCTTAAGTCTACTCTTCGTGAACTATTTCATATAAAGATTTGCAGGAATAACTTAGAAAGATGTGTGATTATCATAGATAAATCTGCATCCCACTGGTCCAAAGAGGATGAAATCATCTAAGATTTTGTGCGTGAAAGGCACAACAATTATAGCTAGGTTTCTCAAGCATGTATTCCTAGTGAGCACACTGACACCTGGTCCAACGGATCTTGAAATATCTTGAAAAATATCTTTGAGGATTACTTATCATTTGGAAATACACTGTCATTTAGAAAAATAGGGTGCATGCGTGTGCAATAAGCAGGAGCGGAATACACGTAACCACAGTTGCTGCCAAGGCCCTCGGCCCACTTGGTGGCGGGAAAACTGCGATCAGACGAACCGGTCCACCACTTCCATGACCGATCTTTATGGGCAGGGCGAAAAGCTGGTAACCCTTTGGAGGTAGTTTTCCGGCGTTCTTCACCATCTCGATAATCCAGATGTTCTTGAGGAAAAGGGCGGGATGGCAAGGATGCGAGAGCACGGTACCCGGATCAGAGGACGCCGTGTCCACACCAACACCAATAATCTGACGCTCAACCAGTAGATGGCACGCCTTGATGTTTAGACCAGGGTAGTGGAGTTCACCGTTGGGGTCCGTGGTACCAAAAAAGGCTGTTGAATTGTAAAAATGCTTATCCCAACCAGAATTGACCAGGACAATTGCACCCTTCGGTATTGGACCATTCTTCCTTTCCCATTCCAATATGTCTTCGACGGTAACTTGGTAATCGCGATTATTTGCTGCCTTGGCCGATACATCGATTACCATCCCGGGACCGATCATGTTGTCAACGGGGATCTCATGAAGGTACCAAGCTTCAGGGTGCTTACTCTGATCGAGGGTATGTACCGGGGCGTCCATGTGGGTACCACCATGTTCCGCAGTCTCTCCAAATGAGTTTTAGAACGCCCTGCAAGTGAAAATAGGACATGGTCAAATAGGGTGAAATAAGCTGCATTTGTACCACAGTTGCTTGCCTTCCACCAATCACAAGCCTCGAAAACTGTGGGTTATATGGCAAAACCCACACTTTTTGACCCTTTGCTGCCACAGCCACACAGGTGGTACCCTAGCCTAGATTTCTAGGCTGTCATATGTATTTTATGTTACTTTCTTCTGCTACCTAGCACCAAATATTCTAGGTGGCCATAGTGGTCCATTTAGTTTACACTTATCTCACCAGGATTCAGTTTGATTACGACAGCCTAGACTTCTTTGTGTGTTATGGCCATAGACATGAGCCCATCATGTATCCCGAAGAGAGGAGCTTATTGGGCTCCTCACTGCAGGCATCCTGGCATCACATGGAATAACCATACGAGTGTTGACATACCCTATTGATACAGGACTTTTATTGTTTTTCAGGGCCCATCATGTAGAATGGCACTCATATCCATTCAGATTCACCTTATGCCTTGCCTTCAACTCTGACACCTACCAAAACTCCTGTTAACCCATTCACATCTGGAGCATACATATGGTTTAACAAAACTCACTAATTCTATTAAAATTTGAAAAAGGAAAACAAATAGGTATTTTTAAACCCAACAACATATATATATATATATATATATATATATATATATATATATATATATATATATATATATATATATATATATATATATATATATACAGATACAGATACACACACACATACATATATATATATATATATATATATATATATATATATATATATATATATATATATATATATATATATATATATATATATATATATATATGTATATCTATCTCTCTCTCTCTCTCTCTCTCTCTCTCTCTCTCTCTCTCTCTATATATATATATTATATATATATATATATATATATATATATATATATATATATATATATATATATATATATATATGTATATATATATATATATATATATATATATATATATATATATATATATATATATATATATATATATATACTGCAGTCAGAGAGCTGCAGAAGTATGCAGTAGATGTTTAGTATATCCTCAGCTATCCTCAGCTATCCAGGTCGAACACTTAATGAATGTGTCAATTGCTTTATTTTCCCTTACAGTGTTCCTACTGACCACATGGGTATGGCTGAAGTATCATCTCAGTGTCTCAAAAAAAAATTTAAAAAAAACAATTTAAAAAAAAAGATTAAAAAATATATATATATCTCAAGATCCTCGTTCACAAAAATATTTTCAAAAAATAAAAATATATTTGAGAAGAGTTACTAAAAATAGTAAGCCAATCACTGCCTCGCTTGTGGTAGGCTTGAAGGAGTGCCCGGCCTTTGCACCAATCAAATCGGTCGTTTTATTTGGAGCTCAGTTTAGGTCGTCAAAATTGTGGATACCAGAATTGTTCCTTCAATATTCTGGTACGTACCACGATTGTCCAGTTGGGTATGTACCAGAATTGTTCCTACAATTCGTGTAAGTAAGAATTGTACTTTAGGAACAATTCTGGTATTAAATGAATTGTTTTCGAATTTCGTCAGTGTGACCTCTTTACGGATTTACACACGGAGATGAATGTCGCCCGAAGGGAGTATCGCCGCAGCTTGAGGAACTCTCCTGGTCTATAGCACACACACGCCCAGCGCGTTGCAGGCGGCAGGTTGACATGTCACCTACGTCTTAACCAGAACGATCTGATGCTCGCAGACAGTCCTGGCAATGTATGTGCGTGTGTGTGTGTGTGTATGCCTGTTCAAGCTGTGACAGTTCTCCTTAAGGAGCATTATCAGCTATATAGATACAGATACAGATGAGTGAAAAATGAATGAAAAATAACACAGGCTAAATTATGTAGATAGAACGTGTATTTATCCGTTGTTCAGACAAGAATGCCACTGCCGGCGCTGCCTCACGCGTGTGTAGTGTGATTGACGAGGCTACACGAGCGAGGCAGTGATTGGCTATCTATTTTTAGTAACATTGCAGAACACAAAAAAAAATATTTAAAAAAATATATATTTCCGAACGAGGATCTTGAGACAGTTTTTTTTTTTTTTTTTTTTTTTAGATTTTCGGATTTCTAAGGAAAAAAATAAAAATAAAAAAAATATTTTTTCAGTGGTCCTAATAGGCGGTATTTTTTTTTTTAATTTTTTTTTTTAGATTTTCGGATTTCTAAGGAAAAAAATAAAAATTTAAAAAAGAATTGTGGTCCTTGTAAGTGGTCTTAGAAATATTGTTTTTACTTAATAGAACAGACATGCAAACACACACGCACACACACGCCCAGCGCGTTGCAGGGATATTGACATGTCACCTACGTCCCTACCAGAACTATCTGATGCTTGCAAACAGTCCCGGCAATGTATGTGCATGTGTGTGTGTTTGTATGCCTGTTCAATAAAGTATAATGAAAGGTAACACAGGGAAAATTATGTAGCTAAAACGTGTATCTATCCGTTGTTCAGACAAGAATGCCACTGCCGGCGCTGCCTCACGCGCGTGTAGTGTGATTGACAAGGCTACACGAGCGAGGCAGTGATTGCCTATCTATTTTAGTAACTTTGCAGAACACAAAAAAAATAAATAAAAAAAAAAATTCCGAACAAGGATCTTGAGACAATTTTTTTTTTATTTTTTTTTTTTTTTTTAGATTTTCGGATTTCTAAGGAATTTTTTTTTTTTTTTAAATTAAAATTTTCAGTGGTCCTAATAGGCTTCCGTAGATTATGAATATTGAAAATTCAATTTTTTTGAATATTTATAAATGATTTGTTAGTTTTCATTTATTCATTGTTCAATATTTATTATTCATTTTTTCTGATATTTATAGTTCATTTTTCAATATTCATATTTCATTTGTCAATATTTATAAATAACTAGAATTATGAACTTTAATTATCTATTTGATTGGTCATTGTATCCTAGAATATATATTGTTCTTATTTAAAACGAGATATTTAATGCTTCCATCATCAGAAGAGACATTAATTCGAAATTAAAATAATGTTTCTATTAGAAAAAGAACATGTGGGACAACGTACATAAGAGGATAGTGACTAGGACTAGGTGTCATTTTATTCATGGGTGGGTCGCTGGTGCCTAGGAGTCAATATCTCCTGGGTCAATGTAAGCCTAGGCTTTAGTGACTGGGGGTCAACAGATCATGGGGTCACGTAATACCATTACACGGGGGGCTCTAAATATAAAAGTTTGTACTAAGTTCTGGATTTATGGTCTGCTTGCGTGTTTCTTGCAACGTCCACTGCGCCGTAAGTATAAAGCTGCTCGCACGTAGACGTTAACTACGTTATGGTCGGGGAGCTCTTGTGATCAACCGCAAATGTACCCTAATGCAAGAATGACACAATTGCCTTTATTCCAAGCACATCCCACACGTAGATACGAGCAGCTAGTGAACTGGATGTGTAGTTCATCTTCTTTTCAAACTTAACTTCGACAATTAAACACTGATGCCAGGTTGCACTTGTCTGATAACATGGCAATTGCGTAATTAGTGAACGGCCAAAAGTGAATCAACTTGCACATGCAGAAATTCTTCTATACCTGGCTAAATGATATTGATGAATGCAGTTTGAGTTGTTTTCGTCATTTTGAGTCGTTTTGAAATCAAATTGAACTATTTTTGCATCTAAGTTGAATTGTTTTCAGTCAGGTTGAATATTTTTCAAAAGTTGAATTTTTGGATATATGACGTTCCATAGTTTTAGTTTTGTTTTCCGTTGTATGGTAGCCGGTTTGATATGCAAATTAGAGAATTAAAAACTGACACTTATAATTATCTCATGATTGGCAAAATTCTAGGCTTTTGATTGGTCAATTGGATGTTAATATGAGGCTGTATTAACCTCTCAGAATCCTATATTAACCTCCCAGTATTCTTATACTAACCAGCTGCTTTTTAGGTTAGGGAGAGTTGAGCATTGCATCAAATGAGTATGCCCATGATACAATTCCCAATTCTCCCTACCCCCTAAGTGCATGATGCAATCACCGATTCTACCAAACATTGCAAGATGGCTACCCCAGTAGCAGACAATGCTCTGCTGCTAGAACCAAATTGTATTTGTGTATGTATGTTCATTTTTATTACCTTTGCAGATGTCGAGGGGCAATCATGAGATAAATTCGTTATCAACTGTTTTGGAGTATGATACAACTTATATCTCGCAATCAGAGGGCTGTATCACCCGAGGCGCAGCCGAGGGTGATACAGCCCTCTGATTGCGAGATATAAGTTGTATCATACTCCAAAACAGTTGATAACGAATAATGTTGTCTACCAAAATTTATATAGAAATGTATCTGAGACAATCCTGTGAAACTGGAACATTTTCTGATGTCAATACTTCCACTTTTGGCTTCTATCGGCCAAAAACTCAGATTGTGTGTGTTATGGTTGTCCAAACATAACATATCAAGCAGCTAGCTATATCCTCTAGATAATTTTCATGTGTTTCCTCATTCTGTGACATCAGCACCACAGGGTTGATGCTTTACCTTATGACGAAAGTTGACTGTTGTGTCGGTTTTTGGCAATTTCGATATGCTAATTCAGCAAAACTACAATTGAGTATGGGAGGCAAGATAACGATAACCACCACTCAAGAAGTTTATTAAAAGTAATCTACCAAATGATAATACAAAATATATCTTAATGGCATTTTGGAAAAACGAAACCTGTCTTTGAGTCAAATGCATATATAGTTTAGCATGGGGTAAACTAAAAAAGATGATGTAAATACATTACCAAAGCTTATATTTATCTGAGTATGCGTTGGTGATTTCCCGTGATCGCCAGGTAAGTTTAGCTTTCCGGTAAAGCGGGAAATACTGAGTCGTATTGTCGAAAGTCCAACTCAGATCCAGAAATTTGCCCCTCGCTTCTGCTTGGTACAAAACAGCCAGTAGTAGAACCACCCACAAATGTACGACCATTCTCCCCGCCATTTTTGCTGCTAAACTGAATGGGGCGAGGCTCTGGCGAACCGTGCTATACTACGGAGCCCCAGAAGGGCCAACTTCTCATATCATTTAAAAATATGTTGCTTCTTAAATGCTACGAACAGTGTACCTCGCTTCTATTTGAATTACACCAAGATACCCGTCTGTGTTTTGGGATGGGGCTTTTAACTAGCTTGCAATGTTACTGATCACCTTAAACTAATTTATTAACGTACTTTGTATTTGCATTACCTTTAGCGTTATATTACGTCACCTGTTTATGTTAACTGTATATGTATTTATTTTGCATCGCTGGGGTGCAAACAATAAACTACATTGTTATTGCTTGTTTTGGATTGTCCAATTAGCAATCAGGATTTGTACCATGTGACCAGTCATTAAATCTCGATAATGCCCTGTGACGCAGGGCATTAAATGTCATCTCATAATGCCCTCCGAAGCTAACTAGGTCAGTCACTGACACAATTTGTTGATTGCTCCTTTATAGTTCAAAGAACCCGGACAACTTATATAGGTACCTTTTTCTTGCATCTCACTCTCATGCTTAGTCAGTAGCATTGTGAAACAAAAATGCTTACAATAAGCTAATTAAACGCAAGTGACCACAACGTTGGAATCTAAAATATGTAATATATCTTTTAAAACATCTTCAAAGCAAAAGGTTTTGAAATAAAAATATGCGAATTTTTGTGATCAAACTTACAATAAATAGTTCTTGGTGTGCCCACTAGATGGCTCTTTTTCATCTGGTTCCCTTTCTCTCACTCCACATCATACTGTCTATATTGCAGTGTGGTAAGTGTGAGACAGAGTTCCAATATTACTCATGGAGCAAAGGAGCAGTCTATCATAGGATAGGCAGAAAGCTTAATAGAATTCAAAGATATTTCACATTCAAAATTGCTTCATGAGGTAATGCCAATTAGCATTATCTGCACAAGTTCTAATAAAAAATAGTATAAATTAAAAGGAAGAAAGTAGAAGAAAACATTGCCTTTTTTATTCCTATTGTGAGTCTGCTCACCATATATCACAATATACTATTTATTAGGTAACAAGAAATGTCTTATTCAGGCCAGCAATAATAAAAACCTTAATAACTGTTCACGAGGACAGTATGTGTAATGAATGTGCGCCTTCAGGCAGCCTGTCCAGACCTCGGGCCTTCGGCCCTCGGTCTGGCCAGGATGCCCTCAGACGCACATTAAATACACATACTGTCATTAAGGCTTTATTGTTATACCTCACCCTGTATTAAGAGTCATTTGATAACTCAACCTATCAGTCAGAAAGAGTGTGATAATAGCACAAGGAGGTATATAATTGCCAGTCAATAATCTAACCTATCCCATGGCGGCCGGCCGCGTTTGATTAATCAGACCGGGTGAAAGTTGTGATGGGCTGGGTGACACCTAACTATTAATAAAACTGAAAAAAACTATTCTTTGTTAGGCCTATAAAACGTTTGGTATAACAACACAATCATTGCCTCGGAGGAATTATCATTTCCCTCGGGCGCTGCCCTTGTGAAAAAGTTTCTTCTCGGCATGATAATCTGCACTATCCACCAACAAGCCAGGCAATAACTTTTTACTATACTATACTTCGAGATAGTGTCTCGAGGGAACTAGAAAAAAGGGTAAGAGATATTGTCTCTTCAGAGGCTCCGTAGCATAGAATGGCTCGCCTCACCCCATTCAGGGTCAGACGGGCTCTCTACCTAACGGTTAGTAACCTGTTTATTCATTCTCCCTACTGAGGGGTACATGCCATAATGTTTTTATCAACACATTCCATGTGTGAGGTTTATGTGAGTTACGCGTTGCGTACGTGTGACCCTACTTAGATATGCAAGAATGAGAACACAGGGGAGGGGACTTGACTTGATGCATGAAGCGTATCCGTGTGTTTTGGACAGGAGGGTAGGCAGCGTGGTACCTGAGAGAAGTTCTCTGGTGGTACCTAGTGTATGTATAGTATATTATATATATATATATATATATACATATATATATATATATATATATATATATATATATATATATATATATATATATATATATATATATATATATATATATATATATATATATATATATATATATATATTTATATATATATATATATATATATATATATATATATATATATTATATATGTATGTATAGTATATTGACGAAGTTCAAGCCATTAAAGCAAAAGTGCATGGCATAGGGAACACATAAAGAGACTTAAGGGCTCCTGGACAATGAGCAGCTAAAATTTCTTTTAGCCATATTTATCCATTACTTTCAAACCATGTGTACGTTTCAGATGTGAATGGGTTATCACATGGGCCTGCTCTGACGGCCGTGTGGTATAAGGCGCCGCCACTGACTGCACGCTGTCTCTCGCCTGTGCCTTGGTTCGAATCCTGGCCTGAACATGTGAGAAGGTTGCCAGTGACTTGGGGTTAGGCGGTGGTTTTCGCCGGGCACTCCGGTTTCCTCCACTACTTACAACTGGCTAGTCACGAATTAGCCACAATTGGCATAAATGTGACGGTCTTTCTGGGCCCTGCGACTGGTTAGCCGAACACATTAAGTCCCTGAGGTGTGGTGGAACGAAGCCTATGGATCCATAGTTGTTCCAGTTCTATAAATGCTCTATGTTGTTTCGTGCCTCCAATTCCATGCACTGATATGTTCTGCTTTCTCCATCTACCCTCGGAGGGTTGTACCGACCTATACAAGGTCTCTGATCACATTAATCTCTTCACTCTGTCTGGCAACCACAAAGGCCCACACAGGTAACGTAGACATGCTGATCATATGTATCATATGTATGTTGCGGGTTTATTCATGCCCCATCCAAAAGAATCCGTAACCAATGCATGCGTGGAGACCTAAAACGCCCAAACTATTTTGTGACGTCTCCTCTGCCTGATGCATCGATTGAACATAGTTGAAGACCAAATGTTAACCCATTAATGCTCACAGCAGCCAAAACAGCCTGACAATTTTTATGAAACCTTTCTAACGAAAGCATAGTTGAGAAAATATTTGAAAGAGAAATGTTAATCAGAACAATACCTACAACTCTCCTTCAATTTTTTTGCAAGATCTCTTGCAATCCAAAAGTTATTGTCAAAACTATTATAGATCCAGACGACAATTTCCAAAGGATCTTTTAAGCATTAATGGGTTAATCAATAAGCAGGCCGCATTGTAAGTCTTTATTCCCTATAGTTGCCTTCTTGTATCAATATCATAGCTTGCAGAGAATAGTAAGGTGATGCTACCAACTGCTAGCCGTCTCTCACCACTATCCGGGTTCGATACCCACCCAGGGCATGCGAGAAAGATGCCAGTGACTTGGGGTTTGGCGGTGGTTTTCACAAGGTACACCGGTTTTCTCCGCCAGTTACGACTGGATAGTCACGACCTAGCCGCAATAGGAGTAGTGTATTTATTGGCCATGTCATATACGACATGAAAAATACGATTACGTCGAAATAATAATAAACAAAATGAGCTTTTACATACGACACAAAAACGAAAGTTAGGTTTTAACTTACAAACAAACATGTGTTACAGACTTAGCAAGCAAGCGTCATAAAGACACGAAGAGGCTGTACGTGACAAAAAAGGTATACTGTAAAGCGGGTATTAAGTGCCTAATGAAATTTTGCTTTTTTTTTCATTTTCAGATTTTTGCTACTTCTTATTTTTGCTTTTATCCCCATTTCAGAAGCGCTATCTATTGTGCAGCATCGGAACTAAACTACCCAGGGTATTCAATGCTATGCTTGTTAAGATAATATTCAATAGGTGGCGCTTCTACTAGCAGCTGGTGTAGCAGGTAGCAGGGAAGACACTCAATTGCAAGGAGCACAGGAGATATATCTGTTGCCCCTCATAAACCAGTACACATTCCTTAAGGAATGTATTGGATACGTTACATAGAAACACTGCACGAACGCCCCGTAGGATATAAGAGCTAACAAATGCAGAACTTGATATTGTGCAAGGGTTGAATGCTTATGCTGCCATCTACTATGTGAAATAAAAATTAAATTACTGTGAATTTGCAAATCTCTTCTAGAATCAATAAATCAATAATGCACTCAAAGGAAATATGATGAAGCATCTTAGACTATTTCACATAGTAGATGGCAGCATAAGCATTCAACCCTTGCACAATATCAAGTTCTGCATTTGTTAGCTCTTATATCCTACGGGGCGTTCGTGCAGTGTTTCTATGTAACGTATCCAATACATTCCTTAAGGAATGTGTACTGGTTTATGAGGGGCAACAGATATACTCCAGCATATATCTCAGCTTTTAGGGGGGGGGGGGGGGCTGCTCTAACGGCCGTGTGGTCTAAGGCGCCGCCACTGACTGCACGCTGTCTCTCACCACTGCATGGGTTCCAATCCCGGGCTGGGCATGTGAGAAAGTTGCCAGTGCTTTGGGGTTAGGCGGTGGTTTTCGCCGGGTACTCCGGTTTTCTCCACTCTTACAACTGGCTAGTCACGAATTAGCCACAATTGGCATAAATGTGACGAAAAACCAAACCCCCCCCCCCCCAAAAAAAAATCAGCTTTTAGGAGAAATAGTTAGGATAATGTCTGTGTACAACATATATAGAGGGATTGGATGAAAGCTTATTTTATACGTAAATATAAGGTCATCTGGACTTATAACTCAAGATTGAAAATACTAGTAGAGTAGTTATCCGGGCATGGCTGCGTGGTTGCACCAAAACATCATAAGACATGCATTTTCATGGCACACTTAGCCGCGATCTAAATGTTTCTGTAGATGTGGCGGCAAGGGCTGGTGGTTGTGGCTATGCCCAAACACCGGTGTAAATCAGGCATGGTGCCGTGTACAGTATGCGGTCTCCATGCAATGTGTAAGGAATTTAGCAACTTTATTGTACACATGCCACACTTATGGTATTGATTTTGAGGACAGCTGTCACTTTGGATTCCAACTAAGTACTGGTGTACGTAGACCGGTACTTTAAGTGTGGTAACTTCAAGAACAGTCCTCTGCCCTTAAACCTGGTATACGTAGACGCGCTTAGTGAAATTACACCAAAAAGTCTACTCCTCGCAAACTTTTTAATTTAAAGACGCCACCAACGGTTGAGTATAGAAAATCCATTTAAAGTCATTTAAAATATACCCCGCAATAAGAACTCCATGCAACTTTGCGTGAGCTTTACTTGTCAGGGGGGTCATCAGTCATCACTTCTATATAGGAGGCATTTAAGTGGGGCTAAATTTGCAAATTGCACGTCTAAAATTGAAATTCTATTTAGAAAATATACCGCAATAAGAATGTCATCAAACCTTATACAGGCTTTCATTTTTAGGTCCACTTTGAATATTTAAAATGAAAAGGGGATCACCAGTACTGTCGTCGATATAGGTGGCGCCAAAGTTGCACTTCCGTTTGCGAATTATATCATTTTCTAATTTTTCTCCTTTTTAAAGAGTCATATATTACTTTTTATGTGAGAGGTATAATGGCATTTAGAATTGGCCCATGTTCCAAGCCTCCTAATATTATGTTAGGATCTGTTAGGTTATACTAGTATTCTAAAAGTTCGATTTCTGTAATCCAACTATTTACCTCCGACCACAAGGATTTTATTAATGGACACCAAAGTAGCATGTGGTTTACACTGTCAGTGGCAACTTTACAAAATACACATTTGTCAGTTTTTTAATGCCCATCTTGTAATGATTTTCATTGGTGTAGAATCTACGCTGAAGTGTCCTTAAATATTTTATGGTGAACGCAAAAGTGAGGTTATTTTACCATATTCCAGGAAATTCATTTTAATGTCAAACTTGTGATTCGATTCTTTCAGAGATAAGGGGGCTGTAAAATAATCTATAAAGTCAGAGGTAACCATGCTACCTTTATCTTTCTATTCCCTTCTTATGTGTAAGGTGGAGGCGGGATGATGCCAAATGGTAGTTTCCTTGATGACTGTTTTATCAAAGATAATATTACTTTTCCAAAGAGCTTTTTAGTGCATTCAGTACATTTAGCCAGAAGAAGTTTGTAACTATAGGTACAGTTCTGTTGATGTAATCTGGCCCAAGACCTTGTCTAGCTCAAAATCCTTAGGAAAAGTAGTCCACTTGCTCAAACTCTGTAAGTATCTTTTGAGCCATCCAAGTTGAAATACAGTATCAAACATTGAAATATTATGCAGATTTTAATCCACCATCTTTAATATCTGATTCTAGGATTTTTTCCCCGATATTCTGGAGATTAAACAGCCCATAAGAACTCCGCAAAAAGTTGAATAAGATCTTTTCGAATTGACCAACTCTTCTTTTGGGCTCGGAGGAGACAGAGGCATATGGGTGAATTTAGACATAAGTAAGAATTTGATGATAGCAATTTTTCCGTACAGTGTAAGATTTCTAGATTGCCAGGTGCGAACTAATTTGTTTACTTTCCCTACTTTCCCAAAAATTGTTTAGTTGTGGGTTTTTGTCCATTTTATCAATGTTATAAAAAAAAATATTCCCAAAAATTTGGATGAATTCGTCAATTCGAAACCATACTTCCCCAGCCAAGGTATGCATCTGCCTCTTGAGGTGCCAATTTTGATAACTTTTGTCTTTTCATTATTTATTGCCAAACCCAATATTCTCTTAAACCACTTGAGGATTCTGACATTATAATCTAAACTATGGAGGTCCTAATCTAGTAATAAAGTGGTATCGTATACCCATTTAACTTATATCTCCATCCGTAATACTCCACCATGTTAGATAGCGAGGTGATTGACATATCTTGGACACAATATTCAGACTGCCATGCATTTGTATGTTTACTGCCCAGAACATGTTTTCGAGCTACCAGGCTCTCTTCCAAACTTGACCTTTCCAAAAGGGCTTACTCACATAATGTTCATTTATAACCATGTTACACTCTTCCTGCAGCATTCCGAAACCGTGTGCGACACAAAATATATCAAAAGTTGGACTTCTATGTCTGAATTGCATACATCCATCAGGATGATTTACAAAGACTGTACTACTACTACTACTACTACTACTACTACATACTACATACTGTTCTTTTGATATATTAATATGTATGATTTTGTAAATGAGAATTTACAGTCAATAAATATACATACATACATACATACATACATACATACATACATACTACTACTACTACTACTACTACTACTACTACTACTACTACTACTACTACTACTACTACTACTACTACTACTACTACTACTACTACTACTACTACTACAATGATATCCACCGTGGCCTAGTAATATGCCGCCGGTTCCCAGTGGTATGTTCGACATCCCCAGTCTACCCCCTTAGGTGTTTGACTTGCCTATATACACCATCATCAATACTGTGACTCTGTTTATTCTGTCTGGCATCCACAAAGGCCCAGACAGGTAATGTACACATGCTGACCATACAAAGTGTGTATACTGCGGGCTTATTCATGCGCCAACCAAAATAATTCTTTACCCATTCATGCCCATTGAAACCGGAAAAGGCCTGACCACCGAATAGCTCGTTTTCCATAGCTTTAAAAAAATGGAGTATATTTGATTGTGAAAGTGCCGTTCCACCATCTGGAGAAATGGTCAGTTTTCCCATAGAAGAGGTCAAACTGGCCAGCCCAGGATTAGCCTGGTGACCAATTTTAGTGCAAATATACTGGAGAAAGGGTGGGTTGGGGTAGAAGATGAAAGTTAAAAAAAAAAGACTAGAGGGAGATGCAGCCATGGGTCAATTTACATACAATCACACTAGTCACAGCTCGCAGAAGACGCACACTTGTGTTGCTCAGCGCCACTAACACGCATGCAGTGTAATCATGCATTGCTGCACTTGGGTTAGTAACGGTTGGTCCCTTGCATTTGCAGTGTGCCTATTGGTTGCAAGCTGCATATAGCAGTTGATCCCCTCCTGTGACTTGTAACCCAGTTCACGCTCTCAGATCTGCTGGTGGCGGGTCCCCATTTATTACAATAATAACAATAATAATAATAATAATAATAATAATAATAATAATAATAATGACAATAATGATAATAATAATAGTAACTAGCAGGCCCCCGTGCACAGCACGGGTTTGGATTCTAAGTCATACTCAATGACGCGCAGGAAGTTCAGAGGCAGAGAATAAAAACACACAATCAAACTACCTTAATCACTCAAAACATGAGGACACTTACTGAACCAATGGCGTCGCTCTTGTTTTTTAGTTTCACCAGGAACTGTGAGACACAAATATTTCTAAATAAGAGACTAAAATACATTAATCAGATAAAAAATGAAAAGTTCAGGCCCACTTTCTAGAAGGCCACTGTGCACAGCACAGGTTTAGATTTTAAGCCATACTAAATGTCAAATGATGTGCAGGATGTTAAGAGTGAACTACTGCAACCTCTCAAAACAATAGAAGCCCTAATGAACCGGTTTGACAACATACACTGCTCTTGTTAATGTTATGTCAAAGAGAGATTTGAAATGACAGAAGAAATTTTCTTTAATGATTGGCAAATACCCCCTCCCGCAAAAAAATTCGCTAAAAGGGGTATTGGCGAACTTCCGTTCAGCTGCACCCCATATGTGGTGGCGATCTTGGCAACAATCCCTGGCCAGAGCTTGAACAATTTGCCCTCTTTCATGACTTTTATTACGCCATGTCCGATTGGATGCTGGAGCGATGGCATGCCAAGGACTGACTGAAATGGTTGAAGACCAATAGCGTGAAGTGTTCAAGTCTCCAATCAGACGTGGTGTAACAAATGAGCGCAAAGTGTTGAAGCTGGTAGTTGCAGTATGCATGGAGTGCACTTAATCAAAAGATTGCCGATACCCCTTCGAACGTCAACTATGTATACAGATGAATCAAGATTCTGAAATGCCATAAATATGAGAGGATACAAAAGTAATAATGAAAAAGAAAAAATATCCAGGGCTAAGAGAATTGAAAATAGAAATACATGAGAAATGAGGGAATGCCTAAATCAGTAAGGAGAAAGGATGAAGAACAAAATGTTGCAAAGAGAATACATTTAAAGAAATTTACAGAAAAAAAGACAATGCAAAAAAAGGGAAATGGAATGCAAATAATGGATTTCAATACAGGAAGAGAAAGAGAGAATGCAAAACATCAGAAAGTAAAGAATATCAGGGTACGGTCCAACCCGATTACAGCATTGATTACACTGCAGATGCACCAGTTGCACGGGGCAACACACTACATTATCAATATGTGCGAACTGGTCTTATGTGTTGTTACACTGACTGCTCACCATCTCTCACCACTACCCAAGTTCAAATCCTTGCCGAGGCACAGGAGAAAGTTGCCAGTGATTAGGGTTAAGCCGGGGTCATTTACGGGTATTCTGGTCAGGGTCTTAGCCAGGATTTCAAAAATGCCTGTCCAAAACAGCAATTTCAAAATTTCTGCCCGTCCAGATTTAGCTACTTATCTACTGCAAATCCTTATACTATTAATAGCCTAGTGTGTCATGAAGGGCAATTTACACTTCAGCTATGTCCTAGAAGATGGTTTGTTAGGACAATATCTGGTTATTACACCCAGAAAGTCAAAATTAAAAAATCATCATAGAAAATTTTGCCTGTCCAAACAGGAGGCTTTTAGGAAAATACCTGTCCAAAAGACATGTAGAACGGGTCCTGGCTAAGTTCCTGATTCTAGTTTCCTCCACCAAATACAACTGGCTAGTCATGACTGCAAATTTAGCAGAAAAAATGATGATAATTGAAATTCCTAATAATCCAAATTAATATGTGAGGGAATGATAATTGGCACCTCTCTGCATCATCAATCTACCCTGCTTGCAGCCAATAGGCACACAATAGTTTCTATAGTGCCACCCAATCTGAGTGCAGCATTGATTACACTGAAGACATATCATTGGCACTGGGCATTTGTACAAACATATAATACCAGTGTGCAGTGGTAACAGTGTGTAGCTGGCCCCCGTGCGCAGCACAGGTTTTTACTTAAATTCAAACTTAATTAGCAAGTGACCATACCCATATCATGATCCTTAAAGAAAGCCTGTCAGTTTGGTGCCATTGGTGTCACTCTTGTTAAGCCATACTGAATGAATTGATGCTCAAAGACACATCGCCGCACAAAGGCCATTTAGTGCCATAAAATGTTTAAAATAATGGTCCTTTGTTATTGTATAAAAGAAACACAAAGCAATAAATACATAAAAGCCATATAGTGATACTGAATTATGTGCACAAAGTTAAGAGTGAATTTATTGAACTATCTCAACCACCCAGAATCTTTAATGAACCAGTTACACACCATAAGCATTGCTCATGTTAATATCGAAGGAGATTTGAAATGACTAATGATTTCTTTTGAACGATAGGCAAATAGTGACTCCCAGGCGTGAGGTCACAGGTTCGAGTCTACACTGGATTCCCATTAGCACTTGACCCCTTGATTATTTGTTAGGGCTGTCATTGATAAGAAATATTTCTCGATTCGATAATCGACAAAATTATTACCAATACGCTACTTCGATTCGATTCAGCGAATCGAATTCAAAATGAATGAAAACCAGCAATGTGTTCATGAGGAATGGTCATAGTTCGCGTGTGGGGTGATTTTTTGACCTTTTGATCACAGCCCTAACACATTCACATTCATCTGTGTGAATTCAAGGATGAATGGAATGGATGCAGACAGTCATGGTGGCTAGTTTATGCTGTTGGTCAAGCTGCGTTTTCCTAAAAAAAGTTTATTTACCTAATTTGCATATGAATCGATATGTTGTGCCTTCTTGGATATCGATAAGGTTTTTTTGTCGATTCATCGATACAGGCAGTATCAATGACAGCACTTCTATTTGTTAAGAGTTCTAAGGGAATTTTCCCCTTTGTTCCAGATTTCTATCTCATTGCAATATATGACCTAAGCTCTTGAGTTTTGATAGGACATACTTAAGCCAATTTCTTACTTCCTTTACTCTAAAAAGTTGAATCTTATAATCCAGATTCCTATGTAATTGTATGAGACTTCTGATGGCAGTTTAAAAATAAGTTGATGAAAAAAGAGAGGATTTCAGGCTGGCTCTGTCTGACATTTTTGGATCTCAAATTTAGGATTAAGTATATCCTGGTGTGCGCTAGCAATATTGTGCAGAGGCACAATACATGTTCAGGCAAAGGGGATCTTGGGAGCATGCTCCCCCCCCCCCCCCCCACAAATAAAAAGTGAAAAGTAGCTATGATTACATCGAGTACATAGACCTTTGGTCTACTTTGACACATTGTACATAACTATCTTTAGACTGGGGCATGTGAGAAAGTTACCTGAGACTTGAGGAAATGTTGGTGGTTTTCGTCGGGTTTCCTCCACCAGAGACTTAGCCTCAATATGGCAGAAAAAGTGACAAAAAACTAAATTCATAATTCAAAATTGATGTGTCCATTCTAGAATTGACATCTGGTTGCAAAATTACATGATCCAGAAGCCTATGCCATAAAAGATTTTACAAAGGAAAAATAGTTAGTACGCATAAATAAATAGCAATCAAAGTAAGAAGAAAGGATAGAATGAAAGCTATACAATATGAAAAAGAATACATGAGAAGCACACTAATAAGGGAAGAGGGTAAAAAGAAAATATACAAAATACTGATATGCTAAGAAGAAACTGGTCAAAAAGTGAAGCATAAAAGAAAATACAGAAGATATACATGTAGAATACAGCATAGAGAAGTAAATATAGTTCTGATGCAGAAATTCATTCAATGCAGGTGAAGGGAATCAGGGAGAGAAAGAATATCAAAGAAAAGGTACATTGAGGCCCTCCATGTCAGGCCAGTCAGGGGGCAAAAATTAAGTAAATGCAAAAAAAAGAAATATCTGCTTGATGTACCAGAGAGAGAGACAGAGCGACGAAAAAGGAAATGCAGGAGAAATTAATAAATATGCAAAAAAATCACTTTACAGAAAGCAATACAGAAAGAGACAACTTAACTGCCATGGTAAAGACCGCTATAATCTGATAATAAAAAATATTTAAAAGGGACATTTTTTTTCAAAATTTCAAATGCAATGGTTAGTGGGCAAGCAGTTATGTTGTCTGCATGCATGCCAATGGAATCCCAAGGAAAGAGGTTTGAAATATGGTAGAGGAGAAAAAAAATATACAGAATTTAAAAAAGCACACATATGTAAATGCAGGAGGGTGAGGAAGTACAGCCAGGGATTACAAAAATAAGAAAACAATACAGGAAAGAATGTTCACAAAAAAATACAGTGAATGCAAGAAAGGAAATATATGAGTGCCATACAATATAGGAGAGAGAAAATAAAACAAACAAACAGAGGTAATAAAAGTGATACACATGTGAGGGATAACTAAAAAGGAGTAAATTCCTAAAAACATGAAACAATAAGTAGGAAGAGGAAGAACAGAAACTGCAAACTAAAGAAATGAAATACAGAGGAAAGAATACAAATAAATGGTTTATACAGTAGGCCTGATCAGTGAGACAGGATGAAAAAGGGATGGAACAAATGGAAGGAAGGAAGGATATTAAATAAAAAGAAAATTAACAGAGTTAAAGGGAAATACATAAAAATACAGAGTCCACACTGACAATAGCACAGAGTAAAAATGGTTTGACACAGCCAGCATGAAATAAAAGTTCACATACCTATTCGATCGCCCAAACCATACAAATTAAAGAGATTACAGGGAATACAAAAGAAGAAAAAACAGGATGCAAAAAAACAAAACAATAGAGGGATAATGCAAAACAAACCTATAGAAAAAAATGACTGCCATGCATAGTAATCAGTATTAAACATTTCATTTGCTACATTATTGAATGACTCAAATTACCTCGCACTATTCAATCCTTTCCTGAGTCAAATCAAGTAAAACAGAAACAACAATAGTGAAATTCATGAAATATATAGAAAAAATGACTGCCATGCACAGTCACTCGATCTTGAACATTTGCTACATTATTGA